>JABFTP020000001.1:12245349-12497956 GCA_013387265.2 Cryptolaemus montrouzieri
TAATTTCGATTGTCGTCGTCCTCGAGAATTGGTTTTCATCTAGTTTCTATGTTTTTGTTCCTCCAAATTTCAGAAAATTGCTACTAATGCTTCGAAATTTTGTTTTGCTCATAGGCGCCAAATTTGTAAATTGGTTATTGAACTGCCTGCAAGTTATATCACTTTTTCACACCCGCCATGAATTAAAAAGAGATTTAACATATTCTCGTTTGAATAATCAGCCATTTTATTATCAATCTGGTGTTTTTCAAAAATTTTCACTTCAAATTACCAACAATTCTTGTTGAAATATCAAATTCGAATGAAGGAAGTGACAAGTACATTAAGTTTTGGCCAGTTCAGCTACTTGATTCAAATATTTCAAAGCATTCTCTGTTAGTCCTTGCAAAATTATCAAACTTCAATATATTTCCAAATTATTTCGGAACTATAACAGATGGGTATAGTACATGCTTAAACAATTCCATCTGAAATTTGACGCTTCCCCTGATGGCGATATAAAAATTGGCACGTGCCATTTGAAAAATTGAGTTCTTGCTGTTTGGAGAAGGCCAAATTGAGAAAATCATACAAAACAACGCAATAAACATTTAACATGTGTAAACTGCTTGAAAAATTCCTTGGTGCCTGTTCTATGCACCCAAGCAAAGATTGAGTCTGTAGTGCAGAAGATCTACGAGCTACAATTATTTTAAATGTTCTTCAAAAATCGAGTTTATAACAAAATAATTAAATCTATCAAAAGTTTTGACAGATAGTTTGTATCATTTCAAATGGCCACTTATCGCAAACTTGATCAATTTTTTTTGCAATAATTGAGTCGGACGTATATCCTACATACTACATGATTTCCTAGAAGGAAGAAGATTATTTGTCATACACTTCTGTGGTGCTGCTGGCTATTATATTATTATATTATAACCTTCAAAATCTATATCCACTTCGTTGAAGAATACATAGATTGCCAATGATTTCAGTATGGAAAATAACGATAAAAGATAAAATAACTTACTACCGAATATAACCAAACATAAAATAGGAATTGTACAATTCCTTATTCGATCCCTTAATTCTAGGCTCGTAAGAGCAAATAAAAATTACAGAATTATGTTATTTCGAAACTGAAGTATCTAGGTAAGGAAACAAGTTGATGAATTGGCGAGATTAAACACCTATTTCAGTTTCTTAAAATATTATGACGAATAAAAGTTGAGAAATACAGCTTCTATGCTCACAGAGTTGTATAAGTCTTGTTCGACATGCCGTGTGACGTCAAATATTTCGTTTCATTTTAGTTGGTAGGAGAGAGTGAGATGCACTGAGTGGCCATTTGAAATGATACAAACTATACCAAGTTTGTTATTCATCATAGAACTTAATATAGAACACCCGTATATTAAACCTATTTTGATAAAACATCCTAGTTTTACTTGAAAGTTATCTATTCTCTGATTTTTGAAAAATCGATTTTTCTCAAGAATGGCGTGCTATAAAATTATCGATAGGTGTTTTGCAAACAGAAAACCATGCGAGATAAGACTCATATCCGACTGAGTCACAGTCAGTATACAGAGTGATCTTTTTCCACCTCACATTTCGGAATGAAGAAACATCGAAAACTATGTTTTTTCAAATTGTTACCCATATATTCTTTAAATTCAGTGGATTCGCCGTGAAAAACTGAATGAAGTTCCCCCAAGTTTTCCTGTACCTGAGATTTGAAATTTTCAAGTTATGGCGAAAGAACGAATTTTACCTGAAGTTGGCAAAGGCGGCTTAGATTCCTGCACGTGCATAGACAGTTCCAGGTGTATTAACAAATAACTGTGCTTTTGTCAAAATTGAAAAATAATGCGAAACTGCAGTTGTCGAATTTCTTAGGTCGAATTAAAAATATCGAAACAAATTGAACTGTATTTGCCTAAATTTCATGATATTTGTTCAAAGTGATGACCATTCACTTCTGAACATACTTGACGCATAACACCCTGTGATGTGTCTTGCTCCAGTTCCTCCACATCCAACAGCATGAAAGCATTTTGCAGTTTATTATATCATATACTGAAGTTATAGGTTCAGAATAAATTTTATCTTTCAGCGTTCCCCAAATATCAAAATCCATAGGCGTTAGGTCAGGTGACCTTAGAGGCCACAAAGATGGACCGTTTGTTCGAAACCATCTATCTTCATACATATCAGTTATAATTCGATAGTTCACCATTTAAGTGTTTAACAGACATAAAACACGAAAATCTGTTTTCTTTCAACAGTTCAAACACATTAAAACTAAATTTATTTTGAGGATCTCTTCCTCTCGTAATATGAGGATTTTGGTTGGTTTAAATGTGTGAGTTATTCCGGTTATATACCCTCATTAGAAAATTTGGACTCATCCGTTCAGATAATCCATTTGGGAAATCCAGATTCAATTGTGTTCTGTGAAGAAGAATCTCACACAGTTCTATTCGAAACTGTGGATCGCCAGCTTGTAAAGTTTTGACCCATAAAAATTTATAAGGACGCAGTTCATGTTTTTTCAGAATTCTGTTAACATTATGAGTTTAATTCAGATCATGCTATTCTATGCCAATAATGCACGTGGATTAACATGAAAATAACCTGGAATGGCAAATTCATTGTCTATATTGTTAACTAGAGGCAATGAAAATGATGTCCATCCTTATTCTGGCCATTTTAGTCAAAAGAAAATTTGTAACGTCTCTACTGCATGTTAAGCTGTCATAGACAGCATATTTGGATACAATTCGTTGAATATCCTACAAGTTCTATACACATTCCGTCTCTCATCTCCATGAATAAAAAATAAATTAAATATTTGCTCATTTGTGTAGCTTGCTTTTGTGTTCGAATCATTCATACTGATAGTTACAACAATAATTGCTTTTTATCTATGCTCAAGAACCTGTCTCTGGAATATTTCTATGCACGTGCAGAAATCCAAGCCCCCTCTGCCAACTTCAGGTAGGTAAGTAAAATTCGTTTGGCGCCAAAACTTGAAAACTTGAAATCTCAGGTAGAGGGTATGTATGAAAAACTTCATACAGTTTTTTACGGCGAATCTAATGAATTGAAAGAAAATATGGGCTACAATTTGAAGAAACGTAGTTTTCAATGTTTCTCCGTTTCGAAATTTGAGGGAAAAAAGAACACTCCGTATACTGACTGAGATTCAGTCGGACATAAGTTATGTCTCGCATGGTTTCTCGTTTGCAAAACACCTCTCTTTATTTAAGCAGCTCACGCCAATCTCGAAATATATCAATATTCTCAAAAAGCAAAAAACCGATGATTTCGAAGTTCAATTAGAATAATTCATGAACGAAACAAGCTAGGTGTTTTTGTAATAACTATAACAAGTGTTATCGAATCTGTCATCAATATACAGTCTGTTCTGTATTGAATAACAAGGTTGGTATGCCTTTCCGTGTCATTGAGGTAAAATATATTCACAAATAAAGATTCGGACCAGCTGAATAAATTACCAAAATTTCAGAATCATATCGTTATTACTTCTCATAAATGTCTAATAGGCCACTCAACTTGGGATACCCTGTATAGATAAAAAACTTTATCTAAAGATTTTTAGAGAATCTGAAAGCCCATATATTCAAAATAACTAGAAGTTAAATGTTTTATTCGTCTCAGACATATTCCTTCTATATTTTATCGTAACTTGAATGAATATATATCATCTGGATAATAGTAACCTTGGTGATGAAGGGTTCAAGAGGCCAAGAGACGCAAATTGGGCTACAGACACGATATGTTGATCTGGGACATAATCCACTTTGTGGATATGCGACAGCTGGTATTTGTAATGTGGCCGGCAGAGGAAATGTTTATGATCCCCGGAAATTTACTAGATACGAAAGGGGGCAGACAGGCACCGGAAACACAAGGCGCCAAATATCGGAGGATGATTCGTTCCTATCCGTTCTGTGGATGAAATCAATTACCGTCAAGTTGAAACAGGAGTTGACGTAACGTTAGTAATGTATACACCGGTTGCGCAGGCGAGCCAACAAAATGAAACCTTATCTTTGAACGCATGAATGCTTGCAAACATAAGACGGAACGACTCCAAATCTGATTGCACAAGTGGGGATGTCACGCAACGCCCTCTATCTTCCGTAATTACGGAATAAATAGCGATGCTTCCGTCATCCACATGCGGTTCTGGGACGGCAGACAATGACGAAGACTTTATTAATTGTCGTTTGGTGAAGAGCCTTTCATCTTGAGATTAACTCATGAAAAATATATGAGGGAATATATCAGCAGCTATGCTGCGACGGTTATCTCCGCAATCATTAATTCAGGTTCTATACTGTTTGGAACTATTCCATTAATAGATCAAGCGAGTTTTCTTTGAATCGTCGGTTCATTTCACAGAGGGTCTAGAATGTTTAATTCAGAAAGAGTTGGATAGAACATAAAAAGAATCCAAACAACATGTCGTCAGTGATAATGTAAAACCCCGTAGAGTTCTCATGAGGTTTACAATAGGAAAAGAAAAGTGAATAATGCAAATTTATCAATAGAAATTATGACGAAAATTGTACTTTAGCATAACTTTGGGTTTTGAATATGATGATTTGATTGCTAATTTCGAAAATTCGTGTCAGAGTTATAACGATGAATAGTATTTATAACGATAAACAAATTTCCTACCATATGAATCTTATAATAAAAATGCCATAGATGCTCGGTGGAATACCCTGAAATATTACCTTTGACATCTGTCAGAAAATTCAAACACTTAAATTTTATATTTTCAATGAAATGAAACTAATGTATTTAGATTTTCACTATATCTAATTTAGCTAGATATATATAGCTAGATATATATATATATATATATATATATATATATATATATATATATATATATATAACATTTAACGTTATCCTAATATATAATTACTCCAGGATATGTTTTAATTATAATCATTGCCTGGCAATGGTATTAATTTCCGGTGGTGGATTTATATTTTTCATGAAATCAGTTTGACTGCATGAACAGATATATGGGCAACTCGTCGGGGTAAAACTATATATATATATATATATATATATATATATATATATATATATATATATATATATATATATATATATATATATATATATATATATATATATATATATATATATATATATATATATATATATATATATATATATATATATATATATATAATCTAAATACTTTAGTTTTATTTCATCGAAAATATGTATATCGATTTTCATCCAGTAACGACTTCCTCAATCAAATTATATGAATTTTAGTTGGCACTATACACACAAACGAATTTATATGGAATCACTTAGTATTTCACATAATTGATTCTTTTAACGTTGAACTTTTGACTACTTGTGAAGAATGATGTTTTTGTTGTAAAAGAACGGATAGTTCAATAAGCAATGTTGAATTACTACCACAAGTTAGGGATATTGTACTCAGTCGTGAACTTCAAAATTCAATAAAGCCTATAATCATAATTGAAAATGCCTCATGATGGATTGTCAGACGTTTGGAGGGGTCAAATAATTGCTCTTGTTGAATAAAGGGTGACACAAATGGATATAGCGGTCACAATGGGATATCACAGAGTGTGATTTCAAAAACCTACGTCCGATACGTGGAGCTACAATATCTACAAAACTGGCCTTGAATAAGTCGTAGGAAGATCATTTCTGAAGAAGAAGACTGCTTTTTGTGCCAAATTGCTAGAATAGACCCTATGCGTCGCACACCATACTCCAAAAGCAATTTCTGGAAGCAACAGGCATCAGTGTATCAGAAAAAACGATACGTCAAAGACTTCGTTCAAGAGATTTATACAGTAGTAGCACCGTAAGAGTTTCAGACCCAACCAGACAACAGAAAATTAACAGACTTAATTTGTGTATCGACCACAGAAATTGAAATATGCAGAAATCTTTTTCTTTCGGAAAAGACCAGAATTGGTGTTGGATCAGATGACCACCGGGTTCAGGTTTTAAGGTGTCGTGGAAGACAAGCTAGACTCCGAGCAGCAAGAAAAATTTCCAAATACGAAGGGGCCAGTGTGATGATTTGGAGTGGCATTTTGCTGGGAGGCAAAACAGATTTGATTTCATTTCCTGCGAGTGAAACGGTTAGAAATTACGTGAAACTAAAGCTGGAGCCCTTAGTGAGACTCTGGCGAGGTAATTTCACCTTTATGCAAGATAATGCTCCTCCGCATACCAGCAACCTCACGCGACATTATCTTGAAACAGAGGGAATCACTATTTTGCACCGGCCAGCTTGCTCTTCAGACCTAAATCTTATTGGTGGGTTAATCTCAGAAGGAAAATTAGATCTCGCCAGGATAATCCAAAAAACCCACATTAGCTCATCCAAGTCACCACAGGAGAGAAGCAGAATATCACCCCAGAGGAGGTCGTAAATCTAATCCAAAGCATACCTAGACAAATTAAAACTTGTACCAGGGCAAGAATAGTAATAATAATAAATAATAAATGAACCTTATTTCCTTTTTAAATACATTGGGTAATAAAGTTAGATGGCACATTAACTTCCTTATAATCTAAAATGAAATCGAATAACCATATGAGGCGAACCTTGTCCATGGTTTAAAGAAACAATTTCAATAAAGAATTACATTATACTGAGCCAAAAAATTAAATCAAAATGCTTCAAGTTATGCAAAACGAATACAAAACATAAAAAATAGAAATATAAGCAGGGTAAATCTTGAATAAATATGCTAACAAATGTGCCACTGGTTACCAAACTTGACAAAGATTCGAAGATACAAGACACAATATGAGGATTTTCAGATACTTTCAGTTCCTAAACATTATAAAACAATATCAAATAACCATATAAGTACCTTAAAAAATATTTCAATGAAAATTTGCGATAAAATGGACCAGAAAATCAAAGAAGTTCAATTGAATGCAAAATTTATCAAAAACAAGAGAAAACCTGAGTCAACAATTACAGGTACCATCCAATTACAAAACTAAATGTCTAAAAGAATTTGCATATACTCTTCTCATGAAGAAAGGGCTAAAATAAAATACAAAATATAATCACTATGTCAAATTCAACGTGCTGATAATATTTCCTGAATGAAGATACGCATCTATTTATTATTTCATTTTATCTAACCTAACCTCTGTCTTCTGTTTGAATTAGACCTAGTTGCTGGTTTGTTACTGTTTTCAATTTTATTGATTACTTCTTTACTACTATCATTCACAGTGCCTGAGTTCCCACTTTTATTCTTCCTCTTCTCCTCCAATTGCTCCAATGTATAGAATTTTCCATCTATAACCAAATTAAAATTAAGACCCCGCCGCCCTAGTCTCCTTTCCTTCTTCATATGTCCAACTAAAATTTTCTGTTGCATCCTCTCCTCAGGTATGTATAATTTGATAGGAACACCCCTGTTCCTTTTAGCTTAGCTGAATCCTCCAAAACTTCAATTTTCTGACTATAAGATATAAATTCTACAATAATTGGCTTTTCACTACCTTTACCTAGTGAGTAGACACCGCTTATATCACAGGAATCTACTTTTATTTGATTGAAACTGACAATTTGTATGGCAGCATCAGATAGTGATCTATCACTTGTATCAAGAGCATTAATTATAATGTTATTTTTCTTTTGTTTTTTAGCAACTATATTAAATTTTCCACGAAGCTTGTCATTTCGAATTTCCAATTCAATTATTTGGTCTTCATATACATTGAGCCTGTCTTAGATTTCTACCTTGTTTTTCTCTAGTTTCATCTTTATATTAGTCTCCAGTTACTCAACTTTTTCGTGCATTATGGCATTGAAGTCTGATTGCAATGATTCCAAATATTTTTTCAGTGCTTCGCTGAAGCACATAGCTAACTCATTATATTATTTCTAGAAATTCGTAGTTAATCTTCGAGGTGTATGCTACCTTTAATATTTTATCGGAACGGTAACAGAAGGTACAAAACTCCTTAGCGCCCAGTCAAAACAAAACACAGATGGAATTTATCGTATGCTCTAATGTTGATTTATAATTTTCGATGGCTAATGGAGTATTTCAATAACAATTTAAGAACGAAATTGATCTATGTTGACGAATCAATAGTTCTACTGTTTCTTATATTATTTTATTTGTTCCTTAAAATAAACATTAGTTCATTTCTTTTTCCAATTGAGATACCTCAACATGGATCAATTGTAACAATCCTTCGAAATTCCCAAAATCCCTCTCTCATTTTGCTGAAGGAAAAAAAATTCCTCCTTGTGTTGACTTCACTCCACCTATGAACCTCCTTCTGCTGATGAACCTCCTTGTAGTTGACAATATAGACTTCGACGTTGGGCGCCAAATCTAATGTTTTTTTCTAGAATATCTAGAATTGGGGAAATATTTCAATTCTACTGGAACTAAGAAATTCAAATAATGAAGTATAATGAGATTCATTTATTGAAATGCTAGTTGAAAGAAAGTTTCAATTGACACTACCTATTAATACCTATGCCTAGCTAGATCAGAGTCCCTTCATCTCAGTGTGTGAGATCTTCGTCTGGAACCTACGTCCTAGATATAGTCTTAGGAATAATACTCATCACTTCATTCAACTAGCTTCATTACAAGAGAAATATCGAAATCACAGTAACTGATTAATAAATTACTAACTACAATCAAGGTATCTAATACAAAAAAGAACTTAACTAAAAAGTTTAACCAATTACAATAAGAGAAAGGAGTCTCAGACGAGGTGAACTTAAACTACACTCGGAGGCAAAATTAGCGGAACACTCGAAAATTCAACCATATTCGAAGTCCGATATTTTTCCTAATTCTCGACCAATTTAGATAATTTTTTCGTCAAGTTATTGATCAACTCTTCTGCTTTGTAGAAATTATAAGAAAAAAGAAAAAAATTTGAAAAATATTTTAAACGGGGGCAATACTAAAAGTGTTTTTTTTCTCAAAAATTCGTAACACCCTGTGGAATTTCGTGGTTCGAGTTGAAACGTACAATATCATGGCCTGTCAAGGCACATCTTCCTACAGTAACGCCCTCCTTGCTTCATGCATTTATCTTTATTTTTACAAGAGATATCCAATTTGAAGCAAAATGTCATAAATTTCAAGAATTCATTTTTAATCTTGCGTAGGTGCATAACATCGGAGGTTAGCCAAAAAATAAAATCAAAATTAGAGAAGCGGAAATCTAACGAAATGAAAATTTTTGAAATTCACTGGCCAATTTCACGCTCCGGGAGAACTCGAAGTACACTGGAAAAATCGTTGATTTTGCACATTTATTTTTGAATTTTTTTGTGTGACACTCTATAATAATTATCATTCCTGTCCAAAATTGAGAGCAGGTGTGTATCCTGGCGATACACTCGTGAAATGAAATGAACATGTTGAGAAAAATGTTCATGATGACCCACAAAAATAAACATCTGATCTTAGTAGCGAGTATGACCCCACCGAGCTCTTATTACAGCGCGCATACGATTTCGCATACTCCCAATTATGTTGTCTATCATCTGTTGAGGTATGTTGTCTCACTCTTCCACCAAAGCCAATGTCAGCTCTTCAACGTTGCCTGGATTCCGTTGTCGAACCCCTCTTTCAAGAATGTCCCAAAAGTGTCCGATCGGGTTTAAATCAGGTGACCGCGACGGCCAGTCCATTCGTGTGATCCCAACTTCATTGAGATATTCTTTCACTATGCGCGCAGTATGAGGGCGCGCGTTATCGTGCATAAAGAGGAAATTTCCCCCTATGTTAGGAGCAAAAGGCACAACATGGAGCTCCAAGATTTCTGTTGTATACCGATGGGCATTAAGTGATCCATTGCCAATAATCTCCAGTTCTGTTCGTACTCCCAAGCATATGCCACCCCATATCATAACTGACCCTACACCGTATTGCTCAGTTCCTGCGAAGTTCGCTTGATTGTACCATTCCCCTCGATGCCTCCATATTTTATCTCTACCATCCACGAAATTCATACAATATCGGCTCTCATCACTAAATAAAACTCGTCTCCACTGATTGATTGTCCATGCTACATGCTCCCTAGAAAACGCCAATCCTGCTACCCGATGGGCTCTATCGAGTCTTGGTGCTCTTGCTTGCGTGTATGATCTCAGACCAACTTCATTTAATCGTCTTCTGACCGTCCTCACACTGACGTTAATGTTATCCACTGCTTGTAAAAGGTTACGTCCTGAACAGCAGTAAGACGAGGATTTTTTATGGTTTGATTGACGATGAAACGGTCATGTATAGCGCGGGTTGCCCGATTTCTTCCTTGTCCTCGCCTCCTCACGTTCAATCCAGTTTCCCTGTAACGTCGGTAGATTCGATGGATAACCGACGTCGAGACACCCAACATGGTACCGACTGAGCGGTAGGTGTGCCCTTCCCCGATTAATGTAACTGCCCTTGCTACTGTGGTTGGTGTTAAATCTCTCATTCTGAATGAAAAATACCGTTTCGAATCGTAAACAGTAAAAGAATCACAAAACAACGCAACCGATCGAATTTGTATCAAATCAAAGAATGGAAAACTCTCATTCTTTAAACAAGTGCAAATGTGGTCATATACAAAAAACGTGTGTTGTATTTCATATTTGATAAAAAAAGGTGTGCACATGTGTAAATGAAAAGTTTTATCAATGGTCCCAGAATTCGGTTGTGTGTTTTAATACCTACCGACTGTTATCTCCTATGAATTCCTAATTTTCACCAAATTAACCAAATTGTCATCAATAACTAATGCAATTCGAACATAAAAATCGCAAACGACAATTTCGACACGCCTGAGTGATAATAAGAAAATTCCAAATTGATAGACGAATTTTAATGACAATTTCTTGATTCAATGGAATTTCTCCAAAATGGTGATTTTCCACTTGAAATTAAATATGTTTTGCAAAATTAGAGATAAACGAATGAAACAAGAAGGGCGTTGCTGTAGGAAGATGTGTCTTGACAGACCGTGATAATGTACATTTCAACTCGGACCACGAAATTCCACACAGGGTGTTATGAATTTTTGACAAAAAAACACCTTTAGTTTTGCCCCCGTATACATTTTTTTTTTCAAATTTTTCTTGTTTTCTCTTATAATTTCTACAAAGCAGAAGAGTTGATCTATAATTTGCAGAATAAATCATTTAAATCGGTTGAGAATTAGGAAAAATATCGAACTTCGAATTTGGTTAAATTTTCGAGTGTTCCGCTAATTTTGCCTCCGAGTGTACATGGTACAAATTTTCAATTCAAAACAATCTGAGCTTTTTGACAAATCAACAATTAACGAAGATAGAAGAAAATAATTTGATCATAAAGAGAAACAATTAGCTCTTTAGGAATGAGATTAATTCCCACGATAATTGGATTTGGCGTTTCACATCAGTTTTCTGGTATTTGTGTATCTTACAGCGCACAGGTTACTTGATTAGCTTAATATGGTTCGCAAGGTGGCAAGACTAGTTCCCTAAGGACGTGGTTACTCCAGTCGTGAAATATCAAGGTTTGAAATAAAGATGACTCAAAATATCCTGACGGTAAAAATAAATCTATAACTCTATACCTATATCTCTCGACTTTATATTTTTAAAATGAACAGAATAAATTTGACTTACCTTGGAATAGCAGATATCGATCTAGGTTAATATAACAAAAGAATATTCAAAATCTCTCCACTCTCTAATTGAATTGGTTGTCGAGGAAATCCGGCAAAACTATTGACTACTTATAACGCCTCAGACAATTTGAATTCATCCAGAAAATCAAAGAAGACTTAATTTCTATAACTGAAAATTATTCACTCCAATCGCTACAATACAGCTTCGATAAAATTACAAACGATTTCGGAGGTTTCTAAATTTGAAGAAAATACTAAACTGAAAGCTAGGATCACATAGCCAAATTAGCTATCAAATCCGACATCTAGATCTCCGTCAGGGTCACAGGAACCCGCCAGTTTTAAGCTGATGCAATTGAGAAATTTTTCTCCAATTCTGAATTTCCAGAATGGCGATTACCTTAAAACTTACTCCTTTTATGAGAACTTTTACTTACGAGTACCGTTCTAGATCTAGATATATATAAACACCTCAAAAAGTCTAGGCAACACTTACCAAAGTCTTTAGAATATGAATTTGATGATTCGAATTTATAGAAATCTTTCGGTTTTTGTAAGGATGTATTGTATATAATGTATTCTCTAGAAAACAAAATAATATTTGACTTCTCCAAAGCACCAATTATAAAAAAAATTAAAATTTGAAAATGACGAAATTTGGTAAGACACAAAAAAAAATCCTGAACTAATATTTTCGAAACGATATGGAAGCACTTATATTTTTCAGTACACAGAAGGTCCACCTCTGCTATTAATAACTAATAACACTTTGGCATCGTCGCGGCATGCTCAATATTAAATTGTCTATTACAGTTTGGCCTAAGTCATTCCAAGCCCCCTGAACTGCTAATCGAAGCACCTGTTCATGATGGAAAACGTTTTGACGCAGGAGATTTTTTTTAAGGGTGTCCCACACATGCCCGATGGGATTCAGATCTGGGCAGCAGGATGGACACGGAAGAAGATTGATGTCATTCTCTTCAACAACGTTCAAGACAATTCTTGCACGATGAGTAGGGCATTATCTTGTTGGAAGAGTGGATTTTGACCCATCGCTTAGAGATATGGTACTACTACAGGTAAAACTATCTAATTTGCGTAAGAATTTCCCGTGAGGTTGTTCTGTATGGAAACGAGGTCAGTTCTTCCACCAAGGAGTTTACCTCCCCAAAACATCACTGATCCGCCTCCCTGTCTAACCACTTTTCGAGCATGCTGGAGAAAGTTTGGCTTTCCAGGTTCCCTCCATATTCGAATTCTTCCCGAATCGGGATAATAACTAAATCTAGATTCATCACTGAAGAGAACTGTGGCCCACCTCTTTAGATCCCAGTTTACTTGTTCTTGGCACCAAGCTTAACGAGCAGCGTGATTTCCATGGGTCAGTGGTGGTACTCCTAAAGGACGTCTGGAGTAGAGTTGACCTTCGTGCAGTCGATTTCTCACAGTTTGGTCGGAAATTTGCACATTATGAACTCGTGATAGCTCTTGAGCTAATTGAGATGCTGTGGTAGTACGATCTCTTCTGGCTTGTAAAACCAAAAATCGGTCTTGGGCGACTGTAGTAATCCTGAGAAGACCTGTATGGCGTTCTTTTACGCTACCAGTTTCATTGAAACGCGACCATAAAAGGTTTATTACACTTGGGCTACTTCCCAGAACCCTGGATATTTCCCGTTGTGAGCTCCCAGCTTGGAGCTTGCCAACGGCTCGTAACATCTCTTCTCTAGTCAAATGTCGTCTTTCCATGGTCGATTCACAAAACTTGAATCTTTTATTTAGGCTTACAACAGAAGCAAAGTGCCAACTAACTGATTTCAAACACTCAATACTTCATGATTATAAAGCAGCGTCGCATCTGCTGCATTATTAGTTTTCTATAAAATAACTGAAAACTGATATTCTACAGGAATGAAGGAACACAAATATATAGAGATGAGGATTTCAATTCATATAATAAATCACCAAACAAAGAAGATAATATTTTCAGAAAAGGAGTTCGTTTAATGTTCTTATTGCCAATCTCTTGAACAGTGCATAAAATTTTTCGTATTCATATTTTGATTATGCGGCAGTAAGTTATCGATGATATGATTCGCATGATTTGTAGGTACTATATCTAATGCATTTTATATTCAACTCATAATGTTATCTCAGCAATATTTTTTCGAAGATTTTATTATGATGTTGATATTTACATCTGACACTGAGCTGTTTTGAAATTCAAGGCAATCGATGGTCTTTTTGATTCAATCACGGAATACTCATTTCGTATCTAGTTGTAGAATGTAAACACATGAAAGCACTTACAAGTCGATTATTTCAGACAGTTCCACTCGTGTGTCAAAATGCACATTTGGGAAAAGAAAGGTAGGATATTAGTGGATAAATTTGCCCATATATAATCCTTGCGTTGCTATAGCAACGCAACATTTACAACAAATAGCACGGTTTTGAAACTGACAAGAACAGCCATTTTAATACCATTTGAATTTGGGAGGCTTTTACTTGGTAAAATTCCATTATCAATAATAAAAAACAAGTACTGTGTTTTAAGGAATTTTACTTAATAATTGCGATTCGTTACGCGTTTCACTACACCGTAGCTTCTTCAGACGAATGAATATACAGAAAAATATAAATGAGAATATAACTATAAATGTTCTTGAGTAAGAAGAAGCAACCCAATAAGCTTTGAATTGGTTATTTATGACAGGTATATCCAATAAAATTAAGGAATAGACTGCTCCCCGAAAAGATTCAATAGAGGTGAAGGACTTAAATCGACTTGTTCATTGATGAGTCTACCTGAGTGTTTGTATTTATTGATTTCTATAGTTTCCCGCAGATCTACCTTCCAATATTTATTATCTGTATGCAAAATTCCAAACTGTGGGTCGAAAGAATGATTATTTACTAAGAGATGATTCGCGTAGTTTGAATCTGATTTTTTATTTGAAAAACTGCGTTTATGTTCCGAATGAAGTTCACCCTGTCGATAAATTGAAACAAAAATTCAACACCTTAAACACGTTGGTATTACAAGTGAGAAACTAAAATCATTCTTAAGTAGCAATAATTTCAACATAGCTTTCCAAACTAATGATAATTTAGGCAAATATATAAAATAATAAAACCAAACCAGGTAAAAACAATAAATCAGGTTTTTATCGATTGAATTGCAATGACTGTGATAATTTCTACATTGGTAGAACACATAGAAATTTTAATATTAGAATATTGGAACATAAACGCAGTTTTTCAAATAAAAATCAGATTCAAATTACGCTAATCATCTCTTAGTAAATAATCATTCTTTCGATCCACAGTTTGAAATTTTGCATACAGATAATAAATATTGGAAGGTAGATCTTTGGGAAACTTTAGAAATCAATAAATACAAACACTCAGGTAGACTCATCAATGAACAAGTCGATTTAAGCCCTTCACCTCTATTGAATCTTTTCGGGGAGCAATCTATTCCTTAATTTTATTGGATATACCTGTCATGAATAACCAATTAAAAGCTTATTGGGTTGCTTCTTCTTACTCAAGAACATTTATAGTTATATTCTCATTTATATTTTTCTGTATATTCATTCGTCTGAAGAAGCTACGGTGTAGTGAAACGCGTGACGAATCGCGATTATTAAGTAAAATTCCTTAAAACACAGTACTTGTTTTTTATTATTCATTTTAATACCTGTAAAGTTTCTACCGATATAAATTAAAATGTCCCGATTCGGAAGCACAAGTGAAGAAGAAATGAATAGTTCTATACAGAATTCTAGCCCCAAAAATACAAGAAAAACGCACAGCTCGATTTGGAACCAATTCAGTATATTCTGCAAGAAACGAACGTTAGACTTGGAAAAACAGCATTCTAATGAAGATTCTTATAGATTGGGGTTTTAATATGAAACAAATGAATGAACAAGATTACGAAGAATACGTTGTCTAAACAATGTGGAATACAACTGCGAAAATAATGCAGAATATGTATTTCGAAAAACATCAGTTTCAACACCATTACTGATTCAGCATTTAGAAAGGCTCGTAATTCTAAAAGGAAGATGTTACAAGGGAATGTGGTAAAGCGCAAAGAAAGTTTCGTTGCATTAACAATAATTGAAATTGATAGCATGGCTCTGTACTGTGTCGAAAATGCCCCGATAGATTTGTTGGAAATATTTTTTCATATTGTTGCTTATGAATTAGCATTGCTTGGCGGTGAAGCAGCAACTTGCAAGGTACACTTTTTCAAAGAGAAAAAATTTAATGACCGAGAATGACTGGTCGTATTGAATATAACCCAGTATTCTCGAAAACTTGCCAAGCCGGCTCGAAAAATGCTGTGATAGTAAATGGCTAGTAAAAATAAGGAAAATCCAGATTTATGTTCTGTGAGGTTGTTTCATAAGATATTGTCGAGAAGACCCAATCATATTACAAGTGATAGATTATTTCTGGCTCCCAATCAATTTTGGAAAAACAGTACTTCTAAGGATTGGTACAAAAATATGCCCTTGGGAATAAATGAAATATCCAAATGGACAAAAATTTCAGCAGAGAAAGTTGTACTGTATATAAAAAATAAACAGATCACAAATCATTCTCATAGATCCTATGTTTCGAACCTATCTGAGGTAGGTGTCAGTGAACAAGAATTGGTCAAACTAATTGGACACTCTACGGCAAGCTCTATTAAGCCCAACCTGCAACTGAACAATGATCATCCTTTGAATCTTTTTTCAAATCTTCGAAAAACTTCGGCGAATGCTGAATCTTCCATAATTCCTCAGGCATCGTCCCATATAGAATCGACCTGGAGTGAAAGAGTTTTATATGGTTGTTGCATTTTCAATAACTTCTCATTTCAATAATAACTAAACATAATTGTTTTTTTTTGAATTGTGGAGGCCGTTACTTGATGTAGATCCATGATATAAATGAGATAAAAAACACAAGGTTTAACTTCAATCTACACTTTATTTGAAAAACTTCGACGACGTTTCGCTGACACAGCAGCTTTATCAAGAATGAAAAATAGAATGAAGAGTATGGTATTATAAACAAATCGTAGAACAAGTTGGATGAATAACAGGAAAATCCACACCGAGCCATTGTACAGTTAGTATGAAAGGTAATAAAACTAATTAAACAAGTTAAGTAGGGCGAATAATTCACATCTACCTGCTCATTCAAAAGCTTGTCCGAATGTTTGTATCTATTTATTTCTAATGCTTCTAGGAGATCTAATTTTGAACTTTTTGATTTTATATATAATATGTCAAAGTTTTTATTGAATGAATGGTTTTTATTAGGTGGTTTGAATAATTCGAATCAGATTTATTTTTATCGAAGCTACGTTTATGTTCAGATGTTCTTATGCCAAAACTCCTATAGGTCCTACTGATATAAATTTTATCACAAGAACCGCAATTGAGTTTATAGATTCCTGATTTACTTGATATTTCAACACGAGATTTATTATTTTTAATATGTTTACCTAAGTTATTAGAAGTTTTGAAAGTTATATTAAGATTTTGTTTGACGAGAAAGCATTTAATATTTGTACTTGCAGAACCGCAAAAATCTTAAACTGTTGAATATTTTATAGTCTTTATGAATAGGACATACTTCATTTATTGCTTTCTGATACAGTTTTTACGAATGATTAGACCTATCATATCCGGATTATATGAATTATTAATGGCTATCTGTTCGATGATGTTTAACTCTTTATTATAATCTTCTACTAATAAAGGTAAATTGAGTAACTGATGTACCATGCTGTTTGAAGCTGCAACTTTGTGTTGAATTGGATGTAATGAGTAGTTATGTATAATTGTATCAGTATGTGTTGGTTTACGAAAGACCGAAAAAACATGATTATTATTTTGCTTAGTGATTTTTCGGTCCAAAAATTAATGGAATCGTTCTGTTCAATTTCTATCGTGAATTTAATGTTCAAATGGATGGAATTAATGAAATTAAGAAATAAGTCCAATTGACGAGTAGTTCCAATGAAACATACTAAGATGTCGTCAACATATCTATACCATACAGAAATTTGGAAATGAGTGGATGTATATGAATTTTCTGTTCAATATTATTCATAAAATCTCTGCTAAAAGTGAACTCAATGGATTTCCCATGATTAAACCATTTTCACTACTGTAATAGATGTTGTTGAAAGAAAATATAATTTTGTTCAATGCAAACGTCAACAGATTCAATATTTCAATCAGAAATATTGAATCTGTTGAACGTTTGCATTGAACAAAATTATTTTTCCACATTAATTCCATCCATTTGAACATTGAATTCACGATAGAAATGGAACAGAACGATTCCATTAATTTTTGGACTTAAAACTCACTAAACAAAATAATAATCATGTTTTTTCGGTCTTTCGTAAACCAACACATACTGATACAATTATACATAACTACTCATCATATCAATTCAACACAAAGTTGCAGCTTTAAACAGCATGGTACATCGGTTACTCAATTTACCTTTATCAGTAGAAGATTATAATAAAGAGTTAAACATCATCAAACAGATAGCCATTAATTATTCATATAATCCGGTTATGATAGATCCAATCTTCGTAAAAACTGTATCAGAAAGCAATAAATGAAGTATATATATATATATATATATATATATATATATATATATATATATATATATATATATATATATACGTGCATGGCAAGACCAAATATTTACCGGCGGGAGGTTTATCTCGGAAGCAGAGCACTATTCCAGCGGGATTATTTCGCTCGTTTTCTACCGTTGATGTGATTCACGGAATGGCGAAAGATGTCTCCCAAATGTTTGGAATTTTTAACGTTTCCACATCTGTTCGTTATTGTTCGTATCTTTCTCGAAGTTCGGAAGCGGGTTCACCGTGTAGGTCCATAGAGGGCGACTCTCGTACGTATGTACGAGGTGCGTCCTTTCTGGAATTGATAGGGTACCCCGATGTACTTTGGTAGGATGCTGAGAAGCGATATGCGACACTGATGAGCTCCTAATAAGGGAGAAACTGCAGTCTGCCGCTTCGTTTCTCGGCATCCTGCTTAGTTGCACTATTGTGGCACTTGGGGGCTGCGTGCATGGCAAGACCAAATATTTACCGGCGGGAGGTTTATCTCGGAAGCAGAGCACTATTCCAGCAGGATTATTTCGCTCGTTTTCTACCGTTGATGTGATCCACGGAACGGCGAAAGATGTCTCCCAAATTTTTCGAATTTTTAACGTTTCCACATCTGTTCGTTATTGTTCGCATGGATCTGTCCCACCCCGACCTATCCATCGGTTGTTGAATATATTATTCAAGAATTCCATGGCTTCTCCACTGAAATGTGATGGGCCCCGTCATGCATGAACCACATCTTGTTTCTCGCCAAAAATGGCACATCCTCGAGCTATAAAGGTAATTCCTCCACAAGAAATTTCCGATAAGTGGGACCGTTTAGTCTATTAGGCAAAAAACTGGTCCTATAAAATAATTTCCAATCATTTCGACCCAGACATTCAGTGAGAAT
Source organism: Cryptolaemus montrouzieri (assembly GCA_013387265.2). Taxonomy (NCBI): domain Eukaryota; kingdom Metazoa; phylum Arthropoda; class Insecta; order Coleoptera; family Coccinellidae; genus Cryptolaemus; species Cryptolaemus montrouzieri. The sequence continues at coordinate 12,264,588 of JABFTP020000001.1, forward strand.
TATTCTTGATGATGAGATTCTACAATCAAATGGGGGTTTTCCTCACCCCAATAATGAGTATTGTGAAAATTTGTGATAGCAGGTCTCAAAAAGTTTTATTCGTCTGTGAACATTATTTCACTATCAAAATGGGCATTTCCTCTAATTTTTTCTGAGAACCATCGGCAGAAAGCCAGTCTTGAAAGAAAATCTCGAAGGACTAAAGTTTGGACGCGTTGAATATGAAACGGGTACAATAAAAATCGTGGAGAATTCTCCAAACTATAACATGTGAAATATTCAACTGATTTCCAATTTTTCTTGTACTCACATGAGGATTCAGATCAATACTATTTAAAACTGCTTCCTCAATATATGGAGTTCTCATAGTTTGAGTTGCACCTTTCAAATGAGTATTTGCAGTAAAAGTAGCAGTTTCCCTCAACCTTCTGTGGATATTTGAAAATGTTCGCCTGTCTGGTTTTGGGCATACCTATCGGGTATTTCTATTATTTTCTATTTATTTAGCGAATAACATACAATTCAAATACTTGAATTATTTGAATTTTTCACTCAGTTGGAGTCACGAAAAAATTATAAGTGTCAAAAAAGTTTCTAAATTGAACGAAGATGACGAAAATTGATTGTACGCTGATCAGTGGCGTACTGCAAAAAAGTTTGAAAGGGCAAAGGAAGACATGGCTCCGGAAAAGAAAACACCTTTTAGATTCTAGTTAAAATTCAGGTCATGTCATGATGGAGGCGGTGAAAAATAGATTGCATTCTAAATTTGGGCGGAATATCTCGAAAACTGTAGGAGAAGAAAACCGGAAATTTCAACACCCTGTAGCACCAAAACGAAGCTTTTGCGGACCTAAATACTATTAGAAGAAGTGACTCAAATAACAAAGTTCCTCCGGTTTTTTTTTTGTGGGAATTGTGAATTATATTTTAATTTTCTTCATAATTTTGATTGTCAATGGAAGTAAATTTTACCCAATACTGTTGCCATGTCATCATATTCATTAGAGAAATGAAAAGTTCATGATTTATAACTTGCGTTCGAATATTAATATGTAACTCATGACTTAAAATGAATCACTAAGTTATAAACTTATAGAGATACTTACTAGAATAACCTCATGTATTATGATATCACATTACTTTTTGCGGTGGAAAACTGCGTGGTGATATTGAGATACTCATTCGCATTTTATGTTTTTGATGAGATCATTTTCATTCAAATTACTTCATGATGAGAAATAAGAAATTAATTCATATTATTTATGACAAACTACAATGTGCGTTTCGCACCACAATCTTTCTAACTCCGATATCCTCAGAACAGTTCCTACGGACTAAAGAGAGAAAATTTCATCACTCCGAAATTATAACATTGTTACACTGCCTACAACGAGCATAAAACATTTCATTTCCTTTTGTTCGGTGAATAGAGTAGCTTTTCCCAAATATCAAATAATGAAAAAACTGCTCGTTGAAAAAACAACACATGAATACCCGCACAGATGATAAAATGTAAATTCCATTTCGAAGGAAACCCGAAGCCTCACACAATAAACTGGTAACCTTTTGTTTCAAACCTAACGGAAGTCAGCCATTATATCTGTCTTCATTTGGATTATCCAAATTCGGTACAATCCTGATAAAATGCCTTCATGTACTTAAGGGCATTAAAAACGCCTTTAGCATTTTTAATTCGATTTTTACGTATTTAGTTCAGCTTTTCTGGGTTTGTTTTGAGATATTTCTGCTCTACTTTGTTTCGTCGCCTTGAATTTATTATGAAGATAAATTGTCCCTATTCAAGGACATGTAAAATACCTACTCATTCAAATTTATTGATGAGCATTATTCCAAAATTTCTAAATTACCTAGTAATTGTGTGAAGAGCTAGTACTCGGGTGTGTTCACAAAGACCTACAAAATGATTTGATAATACAACTAGATATATTAGCATAGAACAAGAGATTTCTATCACAGCGGTATATCATTTACAATACTCAACATTCTAAATTGGATTGTATAGCCTATTTTAAAAATCGAACATAAATCGTGAAAATGTATAGCAATTTTCGTATCGCATCAAGTATATAAAAACGAAGGTACATTAACGTGCAGAATTTGTATAAGAAATGTAAGTCAACGTAAAATGTGTAGATACGATTCTCTGGTATATTTCTTCACTAGCAGATTTTCCAGTTTCCTAATCAATTGTGTGTCATCTCCTTCTGTATAGAACAGACTTATCACAAACATAACGGATACACTATATGACCTGGAAATTTAATACTGGTGGTACCTCATCAGTCCAGTCCAGCCAAATAGGCACTAGAGCCCGGGATGGACCTTGGCGTGTGCTACAATCTGCTTCAAAGCCGACCGTATCCATACTATCGTCCCTAATCCAGTAACGTGCTTGTTTCCTTTTTTTTTCTAGCACCTGATCCATCTATCTCTGTCGTGGTCCCCTATTAATCTATTAAATACACTTAGGTCTTCAAAATCGATATCATAATCTCTAAGACTTCATAAATCTTACAATGTCTTCGTGATTGAGGATTTCATCTATGTCCTTTTGTTCCGGTTACTCAATTTTTCATCGATGAACTGATGTTCAGAGATTGTGGGCTTATTTTGATTTCTCGGTGTCAGTGTTCAGTTTTCATTCGCATATGTTACTGAAGGTCTTATCAAGGAAAGAACCCACTTTTGTTATCGCAGCCCGAAGTGAGGTTGTATATTCAACTTCAGCAATAGAATTCATAGGATACCAGATGAAACAATGGAGTTACTCTGAGGAGCCCTCATGTACGGCTCCCAAAAATTCCGGACGGTAGTTACTCGGTCCTCCTTCAGAGGGGTTATGATATGTTACTTATGGACCTAGTGAAGATATACAGAGCAACTATGCCTCTGAGACACATTCAGTGTGTTGGAAAACAGCAAGAGTAGTGTTTATACCCAAAATGGGAGAAGTGTCTGGATGTCGAGGGCACTTTTAACTATACCACACCAAAACAAGTTGGAAGAAAGACGAAGGAGCTTGATGTCCCGACTCCTCGTACGGAGTGGCTCACGAAGCTTCTGGGGAGGGTTAAAGATTCGTTTCGATGAGATTGAAAATCACAACAGCGCAAAAATTGTTACACGATGCTGTCCGCAGAGCGGCGTGGTGTTGCCGACTGTCTGGCGCATTGTGGCGTATGGTCTGTTACGGGCGCTTATCAGGGATAGTCAATGTTCAAGCCTACGTGGACAAATTTGTCATTCTTAGAGAAGGAAGGGATCCAAAGGCGTTTAAAAATACACTGGAAATTACTTTGGAAAGAGTGGAACACTGGTGTATGGACTTGGGTCTGGGGATTAACCAAGAAATGACGGAGCTGATTGTTCTCACGAGGAAACACAAGATTCCATTATATTCGACGCTCATTTCATTTTGGACTCAACATCAAAGAATTGGGTAGGCACTAGGGGTAGTATAGACTGAAAGGTTTCCTGCTGCACACTTGACATGTAGGAGGACCGTCAGCAGCTTGAAGCTACATATGTTGATGTGGTTTTTCAAAACCGTTTTACTGCCAAAACCCACCTACGTCTCGTTTTCTGGTGAGCAAGGGTCGAAAAATAGACATCGAAGCTGGATCTAGAGAGGTTTATAGCATTGATGATAAGAAGAATGGTGGGTGCTCCAAGGATCTAACCTAACCTTTACGGTGGTGTTAGGTACACTATTAGGAGTCAAACAACTGCATCTAATAATTATAAGCTGGGCAGTTTTGACTGCTTCTAGGCTGAGCACGGGGGGCATACCTGTGGTTGCTGCAAGACATATATTGCTTCCTTAAGTTATTAACAGCGACCACTTCATCTGGATGAACTCCGATAAAACCGAGTTACCACTTCGGTCATAAAAGTAAGGTGGAAATTCCATTCGGGCAAGAGTTGGAGGGGATGAAGTTTTCCTTGCCAAGTATGCATCTGGTTTACGCATGGCTCGAAGAGCGAAGAATGATTAGGTAACGGAGTATAGTGCCGAAAAAATAGTAGAGGTTTCTACCTCCCACTAAATCAAACAGTTATCCAGTCGAAGATCATAGCGACAGTTGGCTGGGCTTAAAAGCTGGCTGAACTGGGTAAAACTCATTAGTGGATCACGATCTGGTCCGACAGTCGGGCTGCTCTGGGAGCCCTAGTTGCACACAGGATTACTTCTTAAGTTGTCTGGGAGCGCGTTCTGGCACTGGAAAAACTGGCGGAAAACAACCATATCTGTCTCTCCTAAGGTCGGGATCTCAGCCTGTAATGTTAAGGTAAGGCGATTGACTGGTGGAACAACATAGGAACATCTTTTTGAGTGTGTGAGATTGTCGCCTGTACAAGGCAATACTGGTACATCAACTAGTAAAACTGGGACCTTATCGCACTTGAAGGCAGTCGAAGTATTACACAACACCTGGGACAGAATGTGATGGGGCATAGCAAATTTAGATAATACCTGTCCAATAAAGGACTGAGCAATATTCCGAAGTGCAGGTTAAATTGGAGTCGAAACACCAATCAATTTGATCACGACATGGACGCGAAGATGCTGAAAGTATACTGCTAGAGAAACCCATTTGCTCAATTTGAGACTTCTTTGTAAGATCGAGCAAGGTATGCAGCAGCAATAATCCCTATTATGAGGTAATCATCAGGTTCTTGTAGTAGGAAATTCCAATCGCTACTATCATATATATCGATATTCACCCTAAGGTTAAGGGGAAAATTCACTGAATTCAGATATCTTCGATATCAAAAGTATTTAGCTGTGATAAGACTTTTTTTAGGTTATCAGGTCATAGTGACGTAGTCCAGTATTGACACGTTTTTGTGTTTCCCATTCTGACGGTTCTAGCTGTCGCCAACAGTACCACTTTCTGCATGGTTTTGTGCAGATGTTCATTCAGTCCTCGTTTCTTGATGTTTGTTTGTAAGTAACATTGACATTATCATAGAATTGTTTGAATTGATTCCATTCACCACTGTTTCCTTATGCTTCCTTCCAGGCTTCGAAATTTTCTCGGCATGTTTCAGCTCCAGATTGTTATTGGGAATGGCCATGCCTACCATAGTTGCCGCCTTCGAAAATTTATTTGTAAGTATGATGTCAGGTCTATTAGGTGCGAGTCGTTGATCGGAGAGAAATTTGCAATCCCAGTACAGTTTATAATTTTCATTTTCAAGAATTGGCTCTGGGATTCATTCGTTGTGTGGGACCTTGATTGCTTGCGAGAGCTTGTACTTTTGTGCCAATTCTTGGTGCACGACCTTAGTCACCGCGTCGTGTCTCTTCTTATATTCTGTCGACACGAATATTTGACATGCTCCTGTTATGTGTTGTATCCTCTCCGAGGTCTGGCATTCGTATCTGCAGCTGTCGGTCGTTGCAGATGCGTCTTCGGCAATTAAATTTAGATAACTTTTGGTTGAAATAACTTTGTCTTGTATAGCCAAAAAGAACCCTTTCGTTTCAGGAAACATCTCTCCGAAGGTTATCCAGTCGTTTGACGCAAATTTGTAGGCATATGCTCTGTCGGTCTCATTGGGATGTCTCCCGTGTATCGGTTTTTCATCATCGGTCTTGTGATAAGTCCTATGTTCGTGTTCGTTTAGACGAAAAGGAGTTGAGTCGTCTACATCGCAGATAGTTCTATGGGGAATTAAAGTATTCTGCTTTTGTTTGAAATAGTTTCGTTCGAAATCTGCTGATCCAACTGATTCGTGATATTGGCTAGTCATCTGCTCCTTTCATATCTCGGCAATGTGGTTCTTTAGGTAGCTCTCCTTGGGTGGTGTTTGTTTTCCTTCATCAGATACGTTTTCACCTTTTGTTATGAACTATCGATATTAGTGTTGCTCCTGTCAATTATTCCAATGGAATGATTAAGGATTGAGCATGCATAAGAAGTCATTGACTTAAACATATTTTTGCTGTTAATATTTGTACGGAACAGTTGTCTAATTCCCTTAATGAATTCGTTGGTCAAGTCTGTTTTCATTCTTCCGTGATCTATTCGTAATGCTTGTTTCATGCCTATATATTTTTAGGTCTCCCTTTCGATCATTGTGGCATTATTTTAATGCACTCCGATATCAACTGCGGTTTTCTCTACTTTTCCACTAATTTTACCGAGGGTGCGACTTTTGTCCAGTCAGAAACGCATTTCTTTGTCATCGAAGAACTCTTCGGCAATTTTCAGCATTTGCTTCAGTTGGTTCTTGAAGGCAGCCATCAATTTTAAATCGTCCATGTAGAGAAGGTGTTTAACTTTCATCATTTCTGCGTTGTTCTTCTTTAAGCTGAATCCGTATCATGTCGAGTTCAAACGGTGCGACAGAAGATTCATAGCAATACAGAACCAGAATGAACTCAAGGTGTCTCCTTGAAACATTCCTCTTTTTATGGGGATAGTTGTTATTCCAAATTAACAGTGACTAATTAAAGCTGGATCTTTGTTCGCCATAGATACATGGAGTATTCTAAAAATGACACTAGATTAGGCTCCATTTTATACATTCTTGGGATTTTTATCAGCCACTCATGGGGTACTGAACCATTATCTTTATGGTCGTCTACTAAGGCCGTGAAAAGGTTTCGCTTGTTATGGTTGTTGATAATAATCTATAATAAGTTGTTCTTTGCAGCCCATGGCATTCTCTTCACAACCTCTTTTTGTGCGATAATGCTATTGTTCTCGCAATGTTCTATATTCCTTGGGAAATGCATGCACTTTGTATAGTATCAGTAGACAAGCTCCTGGACGGTATTTAGATGGATCCTGACTATTCTGTACATCTTTTGGCAGGAGTAAGTTTATCCTTGAGTAAGGAAAAGTGGTATTTTTTCTCGACTAAGAAGGCTTCATTAATCAATGTTATGAATCGTCCGTACGTGCACCGAAGTTTTCAACCTGTAGTTCTGTACGCGATCTCAGTCAGGAGCTTCCAATTGTGAAGTTTCTTAACGATGTTGGTAAATTTTTCAGTTGTTACGAGTACAGATTCCATTTTGGTGTTGTTCTGACATATTTTGCCTTCTTCGTCAACCCAGATAACCTTTGTATTGTAGTTGCAAGGGTAGCTAACTCTCCTGTCCAGAATCCTTCAATTTTTTGCTTGGTGGTACAGCCATTGTTATTAGAAGTTTCTATGTTACAATGTCTTCGGTAGAATGACCTTTCTGATTTTTCAAACATTGCGTTGTCCCCTTTCCGGCTGTTGCTAGTCTTATATCTTGTTAGGCACCCTGAAAACACTGATAATTTTCATTTAAGAGGATGCAGACCCTGGTCTGGTGTGGTATCTCTCAGACTTATTGTGGATGTAGTTGGACCCGGCTTATTATCAAATGTTCTGATCTTTCCACTCTTGTTCTTTTGTAATGTGACGTTGGAGGGCCTTCATTTTCTGAGTTAGTCGTCTTTCCCATCGTGGTGTTGCCTTCTCGTACGGCTTATGTCACGTCTCGTATGTATTTTCGCATCCAGTTCTCTAGCTGCTGCCAATGGCCTATAGTAAATCAACGTGTGCAAGGAGTGCAATGCGAGAGACTTCGTTACATAATCGAGCAATACTTCGGTATTTAAGGTATGTTGTTCGACTGCTGATTTCTTAGAAAAATTCTTTCTTTGAAAGCTGAGGCCTGCAGAGTGCCGTCGTACTCTAAGTATGCTCTTTTCATTGATCTAATCAATTTGTCTCTTTGTTCTGCATTGTCCCTTTGGTTTTCTCGTTCTGTACATTTTGCATTTGTACTTCGGTAGATGGTCCTGGTTGCGAAGTGACATCTATCTGATTATTGTTGTGTGGGGGCGTCTTATAACCGTTGGTTTTGGGAACTAAGACATTGAGTCAGAAATATCGAAAAAGTGGTCTGAATATTCAATAATTCACCTTCGAGTAATTTTCCCCAACTATTCATTGAATGTCATATTATTCTGCAATATATTCGATAATGACTTGTGATAAATACTCTTGTTGCTAGACAATCCTCTGCATTCTCTCTTTATAAAATTTGTATCCATTAAATATTCATTTCTAACCCAATTCCGTATAGAAATACCATTGTAAATGTAGTGAACAAAATAAAGGTTATCTTTTTACTTCTTCTCGGCTACTCAATTGTGGGAACACAAACACAGGTTCACAAGTATTTTTCGATGTGTAGCGATGGCCTCGATCATACGGTACAGACTTGGCTAGCAGTACATTCATGGTTGCGAATTAGTCCAATATTTATACGAACGTTCTGTGTTAGTTGTCGACTTCGAAAGGAACAGAGTGACTTTGAGAAATGCTATGCTATTTTCAGTGTATGAATAAACAATTTTATAGTGTAGTTTGGAGAACTATTCGAAGTGTGGTCGCCGAAAAACGCTTTTGAGAAAACCATAGAGTATTTGACAACTTGTTGACAGACCAAACCTCTCCGAGTGGGGAGTGAAAACGAATTCGTTCTTCTTTTAGAATTTCTGTCAGAAGAAAACGGCTCTTTTTTCCATTTTGGAATTTCTAGGGTGCATTTGTGAAAAATTTAAGTTTCTGAATTTGAACTTGCTTTTCTTCGGGATAAATTTTCATTGTGTTCAAATAATTACTACTCGTCGTTTTCGTCGTTGTACTTTGGAGTGGAATTAATATTCCGCAAGAGGATAAAAATACAGGGAATTTTCAGAGAAATACCACGAGGCCATCTTCCATGTTGAGTGAGTCGTTTTTCGCCATCTTATACCCTGAATATAGCAATTATGACTCTAGTCACCTACGTTTTGTTTTTTGGAACCAGTATCTGGGCCTGTACATCCCGCATCATCCATTTTTTAATAAAACCTTCAAGGTCACTTGACAGATAAGCAAAAACCTCTGACTCCATTATTTTTTTTCTGTTAATTCATTGCCTACATGTTTAATATAAGTCGCTAGTTAACATTTGAGCACTCGACTCTAAATCGTTTTGAGTAATTGCTTATTGATTTACATTCTCATTCCTGGTTTCAGTTTTTTTTTCACAGCTCGGTCCATAAAATTACTGCTATAGCATATTCATTTATCTTCCCTGTTGTAAGTCAAAGTCACATTCAACAACTAAAGTTCTGAATAGCAATTCATTTGCTTATATACTTAGTTCTGTTTTATAACTGGTGTGACTTAACTCGTGATCACGTTTTAGGGGTATAAGGCCTATTGAAGCATTTTGTTGCTATTATCGAGGTATTTCTGAAATGAATTAAATGCTTTACGCCAGTACCTATAATTTGACTGTTTACAACAATAGATTGCTTTTCATTCATCAATCCTTTCATAGTCATTTATTTTTGTTAGCATAGCCCCAACCCCTGTATACATTTAGTAGAGAATTAAAGACAACATTTTGGTTGAAATAGTGTATTATATCACACACTTGTGTGCTCGACCCTGTGTTTTTCTTTTCGAAAGAAAAGAATTCAACTAGATCCACTCTCTTACCTTTGAAAGCTCGTCTTAGTTAGTCTTCGTTCACCGGTGCAATTTTCTACTTTGAATTGGCTTGCAGATGAACTAGTGGCGCAATTTTTTTTTCTTCCAATTCAAAAAGTTCGGTGTTCGTTTATCCCACGTCCACTAACCGCTTGAACTAGCAGGGGCATTATCCTTACTTGAAAGTGACGAGTCTGGTAAGGGTGATACTTTCCCAGCAGGAAGTACTCAATACTGAATGAGTATTCGAAAAACAAAAATGAAAAAATATTTCAGGCTGCGAGAATGTCACTCTCGATGCTATTTGGTTTTTGTTTCATTCAAATCAAGGATTAATTTGATGAGCTTAAGCATGGAGAGATTCTACTGAACACCCTACACACTGCATTAACAATATAGTCAAGTATTGTGGGTTTTCTAAGAAATTCTTTTCAGTTTCTTATAGAAATACGTTATTTAGTTCAGCATTATTGTGTTGAAGATATTAACTGCAAAATGATCGCTTTGGAGGCATTTCCCTCTTGATCAGGATCACGATCTCGATCTGCCTATTTCGATCCACTGCTAGATGTAGTCTCCTCCTATTTTCGCTCATTTCTGCCGATTTTTTGCTTATTTCATTCGTAGAAGACCCGTTGTCTCTTTTAGGTCGTCTCTCCATCTGATGTTGGGTCTTTCTTGACTTCTACGTGTTTCTCTTGGACGCCACTCCAGAAATTCAGTCCGCCTGTTGTCGGTTCTTCGGATTACATGTCATGTCCATTTCCACTTCAGTTCCGCTGTTCTTTTTATGACATCAGTCAATTTAGTACGCTCTCTTATCCTAGTGTTTCTCTTACGGTCTGATATCAAGTATAATTCTTTTATGTGGTCTCTGTATCCTAGCAAGTTCTGCGATAGTTTTTTCATTAGGCACCAAGTTTCAGCTCCATACCTAAGTTCCGAGGGAACACACTGGTCATAAAGTTTACTTCTCAAGTAGTTCGGAAAATTTTAAGTTGACCGAAAGCCAACCATGTGAGAAAAATGCTTCGTGTTATTTGGTCGCATAAGTCATCCTTCATTGGTGTCATTTTTTGCCCGAGATATATATAGCTTTGATTTTTTTCTAGTTGTTTACCTTCTAATAATATTTGTGCGGGTAACTCCATGTTTGTCATCACTTTGGTATTAGCTATATTCACGATAAGGCCGACTTTTTTCGCAAGGTTGTTCGGACATTAAAGCATTTCCTGCAATTGGTGAGGATCACCACTTATAAGGACAATGTCATCAGCAAACTGAATTTCTCCTTCTATGTTTATCTCTTATACTAGACCAGTCTATTCTTCTGAAGAAGTTTTCGAAGGCAGAGATAAACAATTTATGTGAGATAGTGTCTCCTTGTCGGACACCTCGCTTTATAGATATATTTTCCGTCTTCTCTCATAACACAACGTGCATCTCCGCCTCAGAGTATATATTTTCTATAAGTGTCGTGTATCTACTATAGATTTTACATGTGTTTGGTGAGTTCAGAATTGCCAACGTCTCATTAGTGTCAAATGCTTTCAGGTAGTCTATGAAAGCTAAGTAGATATCTATGTTGTATTCGTTGCATTTTTCCACAAGACTCAAGATGGTGGTAATTTGTAATATATCCTGATCCAAATCCCGCTTTCTCACGGGGTTGTTGAAAACCGATTATGTTAATTAATCGGTTGGATATAACTCTGGTGAGCACTTATACATCTGCGACAGCAGACTAATAGATCTATAGTTATCGAGACTCTTTATATCGCCCATTTTGAGAATGAGGATAACCTCGGCTTCTAACCAGCATAAGGGTATCTTGCTGTGTTCTGAATACAAAAAGCTCTTTTATTCGAGTTATAAGCCGTGGTCCACCTTCCTTGAGGATTTCCAGGAGTATGTTATCCATTCCCGCTGCTTTATTATTTTGGAGCGTTTTTAATGCGAAAATGATTTCCTCGTCTGTAATTTGAGGTACATCTTCAGACACAAAATTTTGTATTGTCTTTTTTCTTTCTGTCATTTGTTGTTCACTGGGTTATATCTTGCTAGAATATAATCTCGAGTAATATTTTCCGCTTTCCGTGAGTTTATCATTTCTGTTTGCAATCTCTTTTCCGTTGCTGTTTCTCACTGATATCAGTTCTTTTTTTTTACTTTGCTGATTTTCTTCTTAAATATTTTTGGTCCCCTTTATTTTCTATGGTTTCTCTGATGGCTCTGGTGTTGTATTTATTAATATCCTCTCTTACATTTTTTCGAATCAGTTTCTTCAACTCAGGTCATTTTATTAGGTCCTCTTTCTTGTTTGGTTTAATTTATCTTCTCTTATATATAGGGTGCTTCAACGAAAACTAAACAGGAGCTATATCTACCAAGATATTCATTTCAGATCAAAACGCAAGAATAGGTCAGTTTCTGTTTCAAATGGGACATCTTTCGATGTCCTGAAATATCAACCCCCTAAGCGAAGGTTGCAATCCTTGACTATTTCGAATGAGGAAGATGAGTCCAGTGATGACTCAAAAGAAAGGTAGTATTTTTTTTTACATTGCCTTGAACGAATTTCCACTTTTAATTGAAAACTGTAAAAGATACAGGGTGACCAACTGAAAGATAGGAAGACTATTTCCCTGAGACTATTCAAGTTTCAGTGTGGTAAAATAGAACCGAACCATGCTGATCAATGGCAGTCATCATCAAGTACCATCCTCATCTCGAATTTCAATCCCTGGAGCAGGGGTGATAACCCTTGAAAATTTGGAACAGGGTAGATGGCACGAGTGATAACTCGAAAGAAAGGTATTATCTTTGTCTGCATTCCCGTGAAATAATTTCCATTTTAAATTGAAAAATGTGAAAGATACAGTGTGAGCCACTGAAAAATAGAGAAGACTATCGCCGCAAGACTATTGGAGTATTAGTGCGAAAAACTGGAATAGATTCAAATAGATCAAAGATGACAGCCCTTGATCTGGAATGAATCTGTTCCATTTTTTTGCACTAATACTTGAATAGCTCAGGGCGATAAAAAGTCTCCTCTATTTTTCAGTAGCTCACTCTGTATCTTCTACAGTTTTCAATCAAAAATGAAAATCCGTTCACGGGGATGCAGACAAAGACAATACCTTTCTTTCGAGGTATCACTCGGCCCATCTACCCTCTTCCGAATTTTCAGGGGTGTTCACCCCTGCTCTAGGGTTTAAAACTCGAGATCGTATTGGTACATGATGATGACTGCCCTTGATCAGCATGGGTCTGTTCCATTTTACTTCACTGAAACTTGAATATTCTCAGGGAAATAGTCTCCCCTATCTTTGAGTTGCTCACCCTGTATCTTTCACAGCTTTCAATTAAAAATGGAAATTCGTCCAAGACAAAGTCGACAAAGACACTACCTTTCTTTTGAGTCATCTCTCGACTCATCTTCCTCATTCAAAATGTTCAATGATTGCAACCCCGCTTAGGGGGTTGTTATTTCCGGAAATTATTGTACCCCAAAAGATGTTCCCCTTGAAACAAAAATTGACCTGTTTTTGGGTTTTGATCAGGAATGAATATTTTGGTAGAAATAGCCTCTGTTTAGTTTTCGTTGAAGCACCCTGTATATGCATGATTATCACTTTATTTGGTTGTGTAACTCTCTCCATTTTGTTGGCATAGATTTGTTTCCCCAGCAATTTAACAAAAAAAATATAAATGCGTCAAAGTACAAGATCTCATTGCTTTTAATATTAAAAATTGTATCTTCTACAGTTTTCAATCAAAAATGAAAATTCGTTCACGGGGATGCAGACAAAGATAATACCTTCCTTTCGAAGTATCACTTGGCCCATCTTCCTTCTTCCAAATTCTCAAGGGTAGTCACCCCTGCTCTAGGGTTTGATACTCGAGATCGGATTGGTACTTGATGATGACTGCCATTGATCAGCATGGGTCTGTTCCATTTTACTTCACTGAAACTTGAAAAGTCTCAGGGAAATAGTCTCCCCTATCTTTGAGTTGCTCACCCTGTATCTTTCACAGCTTTCAATTAAAAATGCAAATTCGTCCAAGACAAAGTTGACAAAGATACTACCTTTCTTTTGAGTCATCACTCGACTCATCTTCCTTATTCAAAATGTTCAAGGATTGCAACCTCCGCTTAGGGGGTTGATATTTCCGGAAATTATTGTACCCCAAAAGATGTTCCCCTTGAAACAAAAATTGACCTGTTTTTGGGTTTTGATCAGGAATAATATTTTGGTAGAAATAGCCTCTGTTTAGTTTTCGTTGAAGCACCCTGTATATGCATGATTATCACTTTATTTGGTTGTGTTACTCTCTCCATTTTGTTGGCATAGATTTGTTTCCTCAGTAATTTAACAAAAAAAATAAAAATGCGTCAAAGTACAAGATCTCATTGCTATTAATATTAAAAATTGTATCTTCTACAGTTTTCAATCAAAAATGAAAATTCGTTCACGGGGATGCAGACAAAGATAATACCTTTCTTTCGAGGTATCACTCGGCCCATCTTCCTTCTTCCAAATTCTCAAGGGTGGTCACCCCTGCTCTAGGGTTTGATACTCGAGATCGGATTGGTACTTGATGATGACTGCCATTGATCAGCATGGGTCTGTTCCATTTTACTTCACTGAAACTTGAAAAGTCTCAGGGAAATAGTCTCCCCTATCTTTGAGTTGCTCACCCTGTATCTTCACAGCTTTCAATTAAAAATGGAAATTCGTCCAAGACAAAGTTGACAAAGATACTACCTTTCTTTTGAGTCATCACTCGACTCATCTTCCTTATTCAAAATGTTCAAGGATTGCAACCTCCGCTCAGGGGTTGATATTTCAGAAATTATTGTACCCCAAAAGATGTTCCCCTTGAAACAAAAATTGACCTGTTTTTGGGTTTTGATCAGGAATGAATATTTTGGTAGAAATAGCCTATGTTTAGTTTTCGTTGAAGCACCCTGTATATGCATGATTATCACTTTATTTGGTTGTGTAACTCTCTCCATTCTGTTGGCATAGATTTGTTTCCCCAATTGTTCAACAAAAAAAAAATATGAATGCGTCAAAGTACAAGATCTCATTGCTTTTAATGAATTAATGAATTGTAACTAACACAAAGGTGTTAGTAATAATATATCATGTCGTGCCAATCTTTTATTCATAGTGTTCAACTTAGGTTATGAATACTATGCTTCTCCCTGCAATAATTTCGAAGGAAATCATTCAATAATTTCACCTGTATGAAATGCATACCATAACATAACTCTATGGAATTGATAAGATTTCCTATTCTGAATATCTATAATCACAAATGCTACAATTTTGCTCATTAGTAAAACCTTTGACATGGAAATTGGACATCACTAAACACGATTCGTTTGAAATTTGAACATCAATTTCGCTATGTCCGTACATCGAATTAGCAAACGATCGGCAATGATTAATTTGACAAACACTGGATCATCAAATGAATGAATATTTGGGCGTAGTTGACATTCAATTTCTGTATTTCTAGGTAAACAAAAACTAGTCAGTAAATACATTCTTAATTAATCAATTACCAGTGAACGTGAAATGATTCTCGAATGTATCCACTAAGACAGGGGTGCTCAAACGGTCGATCGCGAGTGCTTTTTGAGTAGATCTCGATAAGCAAAAGATTTTCAATAAATAGGTAACTAAACTAGAAAATTTTATTACGTAAGAAAATAACACTCTGCTAGCGGCAAAAGGCGGCTTTAACAAAGGAACGCGCGGTACTTGTCAAAGAAACGCCACGTTTTTATTCTTGCCGCTTTTATAGAAATTTCTGAAGACGCGTTTGACGGGAACGTTCGAGACTTTCGTTCACTCCGATATAAATGTTGTGCCTGCAGGAATTGGATTCACTATGCATTGTACCTTGAACGCAATACTACGTCGATACAAAGTTTATTATTAAATAATACAGAATTAGTACAGCGAAGAAATCTAACACATATCATTTTAATAACGATTAAGGGAAAATTTTTTTTTGTATGGAGAAGGAAAAGAGCATTTGTTTTATTTGTCGTGCGTCACTTGTAATACCTGAGCGTGGTAACTTAAAGAGGCTTCATCACAAGGTTCATGAAAACTAATGAAAAGGATTTTTCGCCACAGAGTGTATTAAGAAAACGAAAAGTGAGTGATTTGATACCTTGTTTGAAGAAAGAAAAAGTCATGTTCTCAAGACCAGCCTAACAATCAAAAGCTGCTATGATCGCGACATTTAAAATTTCCCACATATTAGCAAAACCCAAGAAATCATTCGAAGATGGATCGGTTCTGAAGGAAACAATTATTGAAGCAGATGAGACATCATTTGGAGATTTTGAAAATAAAACAGAAATCATGTCTGCTATAAGAGAACTTCAGTTATCTCGTCCGACTGTCTAAAGGCGTTTTGAAGTCATGAGTCAGGACATGGCAGATAAACTAAAACATGATATCATGAAATGTACATACTTTGCTCTACTGTTTGACGAATCCACCGATATGACAGACACTGCCCAGCTGTATATGTTTATTTGGATGTTATTCAATGACATGTTGGCTAAGGAAGAATTTTTGACAATCATTCCTCTGAAGGGGAAGACCCGTGACGAAGATGTATGTGACGTTTTCTTCAATTTTGTAAAAAACAACAAGCTACCAATACCAATGACTGGAAACAAAAACGGTTTTGTGGCTTTGTGTTGACCTAATGAAGATTTTCCTTTTTTTTTCACTTCTTTGCATTGTTTATCAACAATTGACAAGTTTTGTGTTCGAAAGGTTTAAGCCTGGAGGAAATGATGCTTGCAAAGGTGGCTCTTCAAGTTGCAGTTGGGAGATAGGGAGTCAGCTGGACACACTGATTTAGTTCTCCACGCGGATATCAGGAGGTTGAGTGGCGAAAAATTCCTAGACAAGTTTAAAGGATTATTGCCAGAAATAACCGCTTTTCTAGATGAAAGAGGTGATAACACTCAGATGTTGAAGGACGAAAAATGGCTGACTGATTTGGCATTATTGGCTGGTATTCGCTGACATCCTAATGCACTTTACTCCATTAGCTTGGAGCTTCAAGTTAAAGAAAAAGCTATTATTGATATGATTAGTGCAGTACACGCATTCATAATAGATCAACGGAAAGAAAGTATCTGAAACATTTTCCGTCTTTGAAACCAAGGAGTCCTCAATTGAATTATGATACGTATGAGGCTGAATAATTAGATATTTTGGACAATTCGAAACGCGTTTTCATGATTGTTGTAAATTGGCAAATATAACATCATTTTCGAGTTATTCTTCTTTATGTTAATCATTGACAAATTAGCAACTGAAATGAAAAGTCAGTTTAATATGAACCTATGTTCTGTTGAAAATGAGTTGGTGAAAACTATATCAGATATAAATCTCAAGGCTACAGCATCTGATACAAATTGAGTCAAAATATCGCAATCGACTAACTGACGATCATATGCCATCATGCTTGCGATCAGCACTCAGTGGTTACATACCATTTTATGAAAAGTATGCTAAGGACCTGCAGTGCCCCGCTTCAATACCCAAAGTCATTCCTTGGTCAAGTTTAACACCATATGTTACTCTTTTATTTTGTAGCAACCTATAAACTTGCAATTTTGAATAACTATGAGATTTTTATTGATATTATACAGAGGAACCTAACTAAACCTAACCCAAAACTTGACTAAAATAATGTATATTATGCGGAAAGCTAATGTCTATATATGCTACGGTACACCCTACCTAGGTGGGTATGTAGGTAGGGTGTATCGTGTATGTACGACAACCCTGCATCACACATACTTGCAGCTTCTCAGAGTCGATCGTACATAGCCTAAAATATTGAGGTAGATCGCATGCAGTCCAAGTTTGAGTACCACTGCACTGAATCGACAAGGCATTAGCACATTTTGATTGGATATCGATGAAAGACTATCTTGTTATGGATTCGCAACTTTTGTTCATTATACTGATAGACTGAATCGAAATCTATATTCACGATACATTCCAGCACAATCATGTATACTAGTGACGCCCTTCAAAAATATATAAAAATAACGATTCATTAGAATGAATGAATTACATATCTTGATGTACCAATGTAGTGATTCGGTAGGAAAAGCCTTCTCTTGAAAAGTTACAATTTTTCAATATTTGTGATATTGCGTAGAACCCATTCTATACTCTTTATTTTCAATCAGGGTATAAGGTGCCTCGAATTGACATACACAAATCACAGCACTTAGCTAACAGACTAGGGGTAAAACAAAGTTGACATCTTCATCCTATGAAATCCTCCAACAAGATATCGGTTATCCCACTTTGGTTTCTAAACGGATTGATGGGGTCGTCACCACTTCCAGATGTTGTACGTAGGCAATTAGATGAGTGAAAAGTATTCTCGACCCGTTCTGGCTAATTAAAATTTATAAAAAATGAATACAATATTTTAATTTACAATTAATCAAACAAAACGAGGAACATTGATTTGAAAGGAAAAAAATAAGAGAACAACAGAAAAATTTAATTACGATGATGTTGAGACTTTCAGGAGAAATCGAAAAAATGAAAGAAACAACGGGGACTTAGAAGATGGCATTACTTTCCCCTAATTTTTACAGGTGAACTAGAATCCAATTCTGAAAACTTCAAACTTAGTTATTAAATGGTCATTCTCTTCTTTCACTGTAGGTATTTTTTCAACACGCATTCAAATTTTTAACTGTCATAAAATTACAAAATTTAAGCTTAAACTGATTCCTTGAGGTCATATCACAGTAAAATGAATCACAGGAAAGTGGAAGGGATACAGGAATATGAAATACTATGGAGATTATGGAGAAGGAAAAGATGAAGGAGTCGAGGATGAGCTTACGGTTTAATTTGATCAGAGTGAGGGAGTGAAAAGTAGGAATTGAAGTGAGATATAGAGAACATGTGAAATACACTACTAGTACTCGTGACAATTTAGATTTGTGCGAAAAAGAATTTCGGTTACATATATGATTTCATGATCCTTCGAAAACGAGCAAATAATACTTTTTCAGCTCTGGAAGTAACTAAATAAACAAGAGGGAGTGCACGTTCAATTGAGGGCGATTTGTGATGGACGATATTGAGCAGGTTAAAGATCAAGTTCAAGTAAGTGTCGAAGCACTAGGTAAAGAAATATCAAAAATCTTTTTAACTGGTGCTTAGAAAATGCTTCATCCCAGAAAAATGGAATAATGTAACGGTGTTCCTGATTCATGAAAAAGGTGATGCTACGGACATAGGCAACTACAGGCCAATTAGCTTGCTATCGCATTTATATAAATTGTTCACTAAATTCATTAGCAAAATATTAGAGGGTAAACTTGACTTTTACTATCCAGTCGAGCAGGCAGGATTCCGATCAGGTTTTAGAACAAACGATCATCTTCTAACATTGAAACTATTGATCGAGAAGACACTTGAGTACAACAGACCTTTCGTGCTCATTTTCATTGACCTTCAAAAAGCTTTTGACACGATGGAGATAGTAGCCACCCTAAAAGCTCCCCAACAATGTCGCATAGAATATAGATACAGTCGTTTACTGTAAAACATCTACAACAACTCAACCGCAAGTATTTGACTTCACAAAGATAGTAATAATGTCTTAATAGAAAGAGGTATTCGACAGGGAGACACCTTTTTATGCAGTGCTCGAATACGGTTTTAAAATACTCAACTGGGAAAACAAGGGAGTCGACATAAACGGGACGAAATTGAACAACCTACGTTTTGCAGACTACATTGTACTCATTACGGATAATTTACAGGAGGCTGGTGTGATGATAAAAGAACCGATGGTAAAAGCAGGCTCTGCATGAACCAACAAAAAACGAAAATCATGACGAACCTAGTAATTGTAGGAACCAGCACTCTTGACAGCGACGTCATTGAAGAGGTTAGCGAGTACAAGTACTTAGGGCACGAATTGAGAATATGAAGAGACAATCAGACACATGAAATTAATAGAAGAATAGGGTTGGGCTTGGAAGCGTATGGAAAACTTCAAGACCTATTCAGCAGTGACATACCAACTAGCCTAAAGAGGAAACTATTTGGCGGATGAGTTCTACCGGTACTAACATATGGAGAGGTAACTTTCACCAGAAATACTATCCACAAATTGTAGGTAACCCAGCGGAAAATGAAGAGGGCCATGCTGGTAATAAAACTTCAGGATAGGGTGAGAAACACAGAGATAAGACGAAGAACAAAAGTTGACATCGTCATAGAACGAATTAAAACGCTAAAATGGAAATGGGCGGGACATGTTGCAGGGCTCAAATATTGAACTGGCATCCAAGAAGAGAAAAAGAAGTAGAGGAAGACCCCCAACTCGCTGAGAGAGTCGCCGGCCATTGCATGAGAGAAGCATAAGATAGGACACATTGGATGAGCTTAATGGAGGCCTACGTCCAGTAGTGGACACAACAGGCTAAAGGATGATGATGATGAAGTAAAGAAAAAGGGGTTCACAGATACAATAATCTGGAGATGTTAGCCAGGAAGAACAAGATGAAATTAGTGGAGCTAACGTGAACCCTAGTAAAGATGAAATCCAAGGTAATCAATTCAATTCAAAATGCTTGAAAAATTTTTGTGATAAAAATCCGAACAAGTGCTGAAAATATTAAAGGGAATTTGCCTGGATTCTAGCGATACTAAAACATCTTTCAATTGCTGGTCATTGATTATGCTCACTAGATTGTATCTGAGATACAAAATATACTGCACTAAAAAGTAGAGAAGAAACTTTGAAGTATAAAAACAGAATACGAATAAATGAAAAAAAGTTGGAAAAGTTGAAAAAAGACCCGTGTTTGGTTAAATTTATTCTCCTGGTGTGTTTAAGGCAAACCACAGAAATTCTGAAGAATTTTGTTGCGATGATGAAACAAGAATAGAAGTTTTTTCAGCAACAATTACCGCCAAAAAGTTTATGTTTTAGTGGACCTGTTTGACGTTTGATAATATTGAAAATAGGACAGAAAAAACTTGCCCCTATAAGAGCTGTTTCTGAAAAGTTTGTAAATAATTGTTAATCTGTTCACACTCCAAGTGAGATTGTCTCTTTAGACAAAAAGTTGGAATTTTTTGGAGGATGCTCTTCTTTCCGATAGTAAATTCCAAATAAGCAGCAAATTACTGTATAAAAAGACAGGCTTCGGTTGACTCTAAGACTTCTATACCATCAACATGAAAGTGTAAGCCGAAAAATGGCCAGAGGCACCTTATCAATTGAGCAATTCTGCTGCAAACGAAGACAATGTTGCAGAAGTTAGTAGTCAAGAAGAACAGGAAGAAACATGCGGCGCTAATATAAACTCAAATGATGAAAAATTCTAAGTATACAGGGTGTCCGTGAATTTCGTGTACAACGTTATACCACAAATTCTTCAGATCGAAATAAGTCAATTTAGGCCAACTTACCAATATGAAAAGTTTCTTCGTTAGGCCGCTAGAGGTCGTCAAATCCAAAGATTTATTTTCTTATTTTTCAAATAGTTCGAGAAAGTGCGTTCTCCACGTTTTTTCGTGATCCACTCAATGACCTTGACGTTTTACAAATGTCTCTAAATACTCGAACGAGTTTTAAATCAACCATTATTTTTCAACTGTCTGCGTTTGAGCAAAACTATTTTCAACATCGAGTAGCTAGCTCAATTATTAAATTTTTTGGTTCATTGAGAAAATTTGATATGATTAGCGGTTCAATCACAAAAAATAGTTTTTCAATTTCATGATTTCATTTCTTCAACCAACCAGAAAGTCAAAAATATCACATGTTGATCATGTTGGTTTCGCATTTGTTTCTGTAGTCTGGCAGATTGTCATTTAATTATACTCGATAACCTCTTGTTGACAAAATGATGTTTTTTAGGTAGCTAAATCAGATAGAGCAAATAGGAAATTCAATGTTCAGTAGTGCAAAAATCGAAAATTCCGAAGAAAAAATTCAATAAGTTTTTCACAATGTCTATTGAAAAATATGAAAACAGGTTAGCCAGTTGGAAACTGAATAAGGAAACACAAATCACTTCAGGATAAAGATTAAATTGTTTAATTCCAAAATTTCATTCAACTATAGTAAATGTTCATAAATTCCACCATTTTGCTGAATACAGGAGTTAATCCTCTTAAGGAAATTGAATTGGACCCTTGGCATCATTTCAGTCAGTTTTGAAGGAGTTGGCCGTATTTAAAATTCTCATAAGTAACACTTCTCGGGTGTCAATTGGAGAAGAGTAAACTCTAGATTTTAAAGCACCCCAAAGAAAGGAGTCGCATGGTGTTAAGTTGGGAGATCATGCAAGCCAACTTGCAGGAGCATCAGCACCCCTTCCGATCCAATGATTCGCATACTGTGCACGAAAAAACTGGCGAACCGCTAAAGTGAAGCGGAGAGGTGCAGTGGAGATCCTGAGTTCTCTTCTCTTGGATAAATATGCAGAAAGTTAGGCGATTCTCAGGATCGTTTGGAAGTTATTCCTGAATTGTCTGATTGTGATAAGGATGAAATAAATGTTTCTTCAAGACTTCATGAATCATTGGTTCAGGAACGAGCAACTCCTAAACTAAACGCCGCGTGCTTAATTGTGGGTACTCCTCAACCACGTCAAAAATTTGTTCTTCGCTTTCTACCGTCCCTACTGTGCGTTGTCGTCCTTGATCCAAATTTCCGGGTTTGAAGTTACCAATCTCGCGGAAGCGCCTCTCCAGATTTCCAAACATTTGGTAGTTCGGCATCATGCGAACTGGAAATATTCCAGCATATATCTCGCGCTTTCACGTTCATAGCCTTGACAAAATCCGTACACCATAATTATATTAACCATTTCAGAGTTACTGTACATCTCCGTGCATAATAGTGATAATAAAATCACTGAAATATAAGGTTGAGAACTAGGAACACTTTTGTGTCTACAATTGGTTGTCAAGCCTAATAAAATGGCCATTTGCCAGACTACAGAAATAAATTCGAAGCCAACTTGGTCAAATGTGATATTTTCGACTTGCTAGGTGGTTGAAGAAATGAAATCATGAAATTAAAACACTGTTCTTTGTGATTGAACCGCTCATCATATCAACATTTCAAATGGGACAAAAAAGTTTGATAATCAACTCAAACGCAGACAGTTGAAAAGTTATGGTTGATTAAAAGCACGTTCGAGTTTTTGGGGATACTTGTAAAACGTCAAGTTCATTGAATGGATCACCAAAAAGAAGTGAATAATGCACCCGATTACGCATACCACATATGGTTTCTATCGATCGAGTCGTTCTCGAATTATTTGAAAAATAAGAGAAGAAATCTTTGTATTTGGCGACCTATAGCGGCCAAACGAAAAAATTGTTCATATATCTGTGGTATAACGCTGTTCACGCAATTCACACCCTGTATATCTATCCATACAATCAATGCGATTTCATGAGAAAAGATAAATCCACCACCCGGTATTTAATACCATTATCAGGCAAGGATTATAATCAAAACATATCCTGGAACGATTATATATTAGGATAACGTTAAATATTATAAAATATATCAATCCACCTGAACATACAAAACTATAACATTATCAGCCAATAACATCAATGTGCCGACATCTATAGATCATAATCGGCATCACTTGGAAGACTGAACCTGGCCATCGGGGCTCTCTCGGTCAAACAGAGATGGAATTTGAGGAAATATCGCAGGTTATGTATTTTTAATATCTCCTTAGTCCTTCTCATGTTCTTGTTCGTTATGTAAAATCTTTTCTTAGATTTGTTCAGACATATAAGAAGTATGATTGCTGAAATATTTTTCTGCTGTTTTTCTTTTTTCCATTGTTACAGGTTTCTGCCCCAAACACTATTCCTTTCACTCTTGTCTTGGTTTGGAAATCATGGAATGCAAGAGAGAATGGAGCGGCTAAGCAGAAAAATCTTTGGTACTCTTCATGTACACGACACTTACACAACCTAAACAGAAAAGCTATTGCTAGTGCAATAGCGACAAGGAAACGAGATTTTTCCTCAGGTTTTTCACTCGTTTATTGAATTATATACAAGATAGTATGGTTCCCTGTTACATTCCCTGAGCTGCCACTTGTGTTCTTCCTGACACACACCAAAATTATAGATATAAGCATTTATTGTTCAGATAAATTATTACTCAAATTTTGTAAATGGAGCTTTCAGCCTCGTATTTTATTTTACAATAACATGGTCAATAATGCTCCTGAGGTAATGAGTGGACTGAGTCCATGTATACTTATGGATGTCTCGATGTTGAAACCATCCATTCATTATTCTGAGTTCATTCAGATGACATAATTCGGTAAGCTTTTGACCGCTGTCATTCAGTATATCCTCTCCAAATTTTCCTACCGCTGTGTCGTCCTCCAGATGACCAGTTCTTCCATAAAGATCTCCCAAGAAGACAATTCGTTTCCTCTGACTAATGCTGTCTAGAATTTCTGAAAGATCGTCAAAGAATTCGTTCTTCATAATAATCGGTGAGTCATTCGAGAGACCGTATGCTTCTATGATCACCAAGGAATGTTTTTCCATTTCAAGCTCAACCACGAATATTCTTTCATTATATTGTTCCCAGGTTTTTATATTCCGTTTATATTTCTTCTTTATCGCTATTGAGACACCAATTTGTGCTCCAATCCATCTATCTTCAAATATATCAGTTAACATTCGATAATTTTCAATTGTGCGAAGAGCTTGCGCTAAACCGAGTTTGTACCAATAACGCCTTGATTCAGCTACTGATAAATCGTCACATACCACCAAAGTCCTCAGAGTCTCCATATAAAGTTCACCATTTCAGTTTTCATCATACACAAAATATGAAAACCTGGTGCCCTTTAGAAGTGCAAACACAATAAAACTAAATTTATTTTGAGGATTTCTTTCCCTCGTAATATGAGTATTTTGTTTGGCCCAAAAGTGTTATGCCGGTTAAAAACACCCTCATTAGAAAATTTGGTCTCATCCGTCTAGATAATCATTTTGAGAAAATCGGGATTCTCTTGTGTTCTGAAAAGGAGGAACTAACGCAGTACTATTCAAAGCTGTAGATCGTCAGCTTATAGAGTTTGGTCCGATGAAAATTGATAAGGGTGCCATTTATGTTTCTGTAGAATTCTGTGAATATTACTACGAGGTGAATTCAGATCATGCTCTGCTATTGCCAATGGTGCACGTGGATTAACATCAAAATAAGATAAAACGGCAATTTCATTATCTTTTTAGTTGACTACATGCGATGAAAATGATGTCTTATTCTGGACGGTTCCAGTCGGACCAAAATTTGTAACAAATATCCTGAATTTTAAGCTGTCATCGACGGCATGTTTTGATATAAACACCTCAAAAAAAGTATAGGGAACACTTCTGAATATCGATATATCGTATCCAGAACGATCAATATGGATGATTTTCTTTTAGGAAATGAACACCTGCATCAATTTCTCACCAAATTATGTAGAGTTCCGCAACAGATTTCAGTTTTTTTCTATAAAAAACTAAAAATGCAGCAGATGCGACGCTGCTTTATAATAATTTCGTGTATTCAGTGTTTGAAATCAGTTAGTTGGCACTTTGTTTCTGTTGTAAGCACAAATAAAAGATTTAAGTTTTGTGATTCGACCATGGAAAGACGACATTTGACTAGAGATGAGATGTTACGAGCAGTTGGCATGCTTCAAGATGGGAGCTCACAACGGGAAGTATCCAGGGTTCTGGGAAGTAGCCCAAGTGTCATAAACCGTTTATGGTCGCGTTTCAATGAAACAGGTAGCGTAGAAGAACGCCATACAGATCGTTTCAGGATTACTACAGTCGCCCAAGAACGATTTTTGGTTTTACAAGCCAGAAGAGATCGTACTACCACAGCATCTCAATTAGCTCAAGAGCTATCACGAGTTCATAATGTACAAATTTCCGACCAAACTGTGAGAAATCGACTGAACGAAGGTCAACTCAACTCCAGACGTCCCTTAAGAGTTCCACAACTGACCCATGGAAATCGCGCTGCTCGTTTAGCTTGGTGCCAAGAACACGTGAACTGGGATCAAGAGAGGTGGGCAACAGTTCTCTTCAGTGATGAATCTAGATTTAGTTATTATTCCGATTCGGGAAGAATTCCAATGTGGAGGAAACCTGGAAAGCAAAACCGTCTCCAGCATGCTCGAGAAGTTGTTAGACAGGGAGGCGGATCAGTGATGTTTTGGGGAGGTATACGCCTTGTTAGAAGAACTGACCTCGTTTTCATACAGAACAACCTCACAGGAAATTCCTACGCAAATGAAATAGTTTTACCTGTAGTGGTACCGTATCTCCAAACAATTGGTCAAAGTCCACTCTTCCAACAAGATAATACCCCTCCTCATCGTGCAAGAAGTGTCTTGTTCGTACGATATCATTCGAAAAGAATGATATCGATCTTCTACCGTGGCCATCCTACTCCCCAGATCTGAATCGAGCATGTATGGGACACCCTAAAAAGAAATTTCCTGCGTCGAAACGTCTTCCATGATGAACAGGAGCTTTGATTAGCAGTTCAGGGTCTTGGAATGACTTAGGCCAAAATGTAATAGACAATGTAATATTGATTATGCCACGACGATGCCAAAGTGTCATTAATAACAAAGGTGGACCTTCTGGGTACTGAAAATATAAGTGCTTCTATATCGTTTTGAAAATATTAGTTCAGGATTTTTATTTGTGTTTTACCAAATTTCGTCATTTTCAAATTTCAAATTTTTTTCATAATAGTTGCTTTGAGTCGAATATTATTTCGTTTTCTTGAAATTATATTATATACAATACATTCTAATAAAAACCGAAAGATTTCTATAAATTCTAATCATCAAATTCATATTTTAAAGATGATGGTAAGTTTTTCCTAGACTTTTTTGAGGTGTTTAATTCGTTAAATCTCCGACAAGTTCTACTCATATTCCGTCTCTCATCTCCATGAATGGGAGATAAATTAAATATTTGCTCATTTGGGTAGCTAGCTATCGTGTTCGATTTAATTCGACTGACAATTAAAACAATAATAGTTTGTTATCTATGTTCAAAACCCTGTCTATGCTTTGGTATGTGTCTATGCATATGCAGAAATCTGAGTCTCCTTTGCCAACTTCAGGTAGGTACGTAAAGTTCGTTATTTCGCCATAACCAAAAAACTTGAAATCTCAGGTACAGGGTTTGTTTTGGAACATCATTCAGTTTTTTTACGGCGAATCTGATGAATTGAAAAAAAATGGGTTACGATTTGAAAAAACGAGGTTTTTGATGTTTCTTCGTTTCGAAATGTGAAGCGGAAAAAGAGAGCACTATCTCAACTGACGGAAATTCAGTCAGGAATGAGCTATGTGTCGCATGGTTTTCTGTTTGCAAGACATCTTCCATTATTTCGGTAGCTCACGCAATTCTCGAGATATGTCAATTTCTTCAAAAAGGCAAAAACCGATAATTTTCAAGAAAACTAGGATATTTCATGAAAGAAACAAGCTAGAATTATATGATAAGTGTATTTATAATTGAAATAACAAGTGTTACCGAACCAGTTTCCAATATAGGGGTGTTCTATATTAAATATGAAAAATGTTATGCATTTCCGGTTTAACCAAAAATGCCATTGAAAAAAATATTTTGGAAATGCAGTTTCAGAACAGCTGAATCAACTACCAAAATTACAGAACGATAGCATTATTAGTTATCCATAAACGTCTAATAGTTGAATCAACTTGGGATACATTGTATATTGCATCCAACTCCGAAAGAAACGGCGCCACTGAAATAATTTTCTCATTTCCAAGTGGTGTGAAAATGAATTCCTCCTCGTCATACTGAAATTAATCCAACTTAGCGAGATGGCAGAAATTGAGAATATTTTTCTTTCGAGAAATGTCCGCCCGCAATTTCCCAGAGGTTTAATACGAACATGGTAGGCAGACTTCAAGCTAATTAAACTCCAGTGCATGAAGCGGCCGCGTCAATAAGGCTTGTTAAAAATTCCGTGGCACCTTGTCGACGTAGAACCCTGGGCGCGCCCAGATATTTCAAGCAGACAAAAGTGCCGGGGGATTTTCCGATTCAAATCTTTTCAAAAAAACTTTCCCTCCAGAATATTCAACTCGTTCGAACGGAATTCATTGACATGAAAGCCCTCGACACTTTTTTGAATCGAATTTTATACCGAATTTCAGAAGAGTGAATATGATCTTGCTTTTGATATAACCTAATCAAATGATGATGTTGCTAGCTACATTGTTAGTGCTCATTTATTCAGAATATTTTTTCAGAAAACACTTTTTCTCTTGGTCGTATCTGCATTGATCGTTTGGTAATAAGTCATGCAACTTCAAAATCTATAATGTTGCTTGAAAGGAGATGTAGCTTATCCATTCAACAGAATGGTGCACACATTGAACTGTTCCTTTAGCAACTCAATATTATTCGACATGTTTTCTTCTTTGTTCTGTGGTAACAGATTAGTTATTTTGATTTCTAATGAAAGCGTACTTCCTTTTTCTTCATCATCCCGATAAGTCTGTGGTTCAACACCACCATGGCCTGCAAATTAACGAATTAATAGTTGCAACTCGTGAAAATCATAACAGCTGACAGTAGTGCTATCGCGGAAATTTTGTCAGAGAAACCCTTGAAAGGGAAAACATCCTTTTCTTTTTTAGGAGTGATGATTGCTCAATAGGTTGATCACTTCTGAAAAATTCCAGTGGCGTAGATAATTTGCTTGGGAAGGGGAATCACTCCGAGATATGCTCCGCCAATGGTATCATATCGAGATAATTTCTTATTGTGAAAAAATTATCCTTGATAATATGTTTTAGGAGAAATTCTAATACACCCTAACTGCTCATCTTCGATCTCAAACATCATGCGTCTCACGAAAAAAACAGATTCCCGCTAAGCAACTAGTTTCATGCTAAGACAATTCTTGCAGATTAAAATATCAAGTTTGGAAATGAGTTCAAACCTACGGAAGTTATAGCAATTTGTCCCATTGAGAATTCGAAATTTGACACCCTGTATTAAGACGAACCAAACATTCATGAGGCATAATTTGTTTTGAAAGTCACTTTACATTTCGATTTACGATCGATCATTGAGGTTTGCAGATTAAAACGGAAACACCCTGGACTTGTGTTTCGACACGAAAATGGGACAGAATCTATTGAGAAGTTCGGAACATAAATCCTTTTTCTTTTTTTTTCTCAAAAACAATAACGGATACAAAAACATGCAAGAAATAAAAACGTTTCAGATTGCATCAGTAATTTTAAAATATTAGAAAATGTAGTCACTCTTTATAGTTCTGGGGATAAAAACAACATGACGCCGAAAAATATATCAGCCTGTATAGCAACTGACACATTTTTGAAACGTCGTTACGTAAGTGATGAACAAACACTCGAATGTCGAATTTCAGCTTGATATCTGAAGAATGGAGCGATTTATTCAAAAATAAATATTTTTTCTCCGAAAACTTGATACCCTTCGTCTCGAAAACGACAGGTCAGAGAGGATTTGTTCTTGGGGAAAGTGCCAATATTTTAAGATTTTCTTCCATTCTGTGCATTTTGGCAGATTAGAACGGAAACACCCTGTATGATCATGAATAGAATTTCGAGTTGAAAAAATTCACAATCGAACTTAACATAGGGTGTTTCATGGATGCAGTTAATAATTTTTGCAGTACATTTCTCATCGAAAACACTAAAATCATTCGAATAATCATATATCTTAAGGTTCGCCTTTCTCGAAAAAAGGAATGTTGAACGTCGAAGTTCAAACATCTCTTGCATTTTTGTAAGTATCTCTTATTTTTTATTACATTACAGTAGCAAACTTATTCAAGAAAAATTTGATAATCAATTCAAGAAATTAAAAATTGTTGAGGCACAAAAGTCTAGTTCTTCGGAAAATTCAGATAACATTGAGAATACCGCTTCCGTTAAATCATTGAGTAGTAGAGTTATGATTGATTCAGATGTTGACTTATCAACTTCCGAATGTAGTTTGTTGATGAAAAGTAACAAATTCAACTCCATCATCTTATACAAGAACATAAATAACAGCGGCCGCGGAATCCGCAATTGCTCTAAAATGAGTCGACGAGCCTCATTTAATATCATATATCATTCAAAGTTACCGAGATTTTCAACAAAAAATCATCAGAAACAAAGCAAAAAAATCACAGATACCCGAACAACTTCATAACAAAAAAATTCGAAGCAACAATTTAGTTTCAACCAAATCGAATAAATCAAACGCCATAGTGATTTTACCGAAATCATTATATAAATCAAAAATCACAGACTTTCTTCGAAAGGAGAATATGAGTGAAGTACCCAATAATCAAGCCATAGATATTCAAAAAGCCTTAAGAACTATAAAAAATATTTCACCAATAATACTTACAAAACTAGTCAGTTCTTTCATAAATATAAATCCCGGACCTCAAAAACTTTACGGCATAAAAAAACCTCCCATACAATTCTCCAATACGTCCAATATCATTCATGAACAGCCGAATAGATTAATCAGCAAAGGAATTGGAATTCAAAGATTCAACAAATATGACTACTGAATATTCCATAAAAGACTCAATTTAATTAACACAAGAATTGAAACAGGTTGAAACCCCTATCTAATCATATTTAATTAGTTTGGATATACATAACATGTTTTTCAACATCCTACGAGATGAATGCTTTTCATTGATCCATTCCTACAGCAGAATATCAAATTCAATAACTAGATCAATTTTTAACTCACATCAATGTCTTATATCCCGAAATTCAATTCAAAATAGAAAGAGAAGTCGATAATCAGATTCACAAATATCAGTAAAGGGGGTCATATGATTGCCATATGACTCAACACACTCAAAATCTCATAACTACGCTACGCTCAATTCAATGGTTCATGGGGGTATCTCTCTGACATTATTCGGAGAAAATATGATCAGCAAAGTGTCAACTAGTGAAGAAAAAGCTAAGAACAATGGCTATATCTCAAATACAATGAACATAATAATCAGAAAGATAACATACCATTCACCCACATATAGAATGAACTAATACAGATAAATGCATTTGATTAACATACTTTGGCCCTTGCAGCAAAAAGATTACAAATGTCATTTCAAAACAGCATGAAAATGTAGCTATAAAAACTCACATATAACTCTTCCTAGAAGTTTTCGATAATAAAGATAAAACTGATAAATTTAACGATACTGGAGTTTAAAAGTTGTCCTGTAGGGATTGTGAAGGCGTCTATGTAAGTCGGACTGGTCGTTCTCTCAAAACTAGATACAGAGGTCATCAATCAGATATCAATAACCAGAGAACCGATGAAATACTTTCGCTTCGCATTGTATCGAAAATGACCTTTAATTTTATTTCACAGAATACCTTAAGAACGAAAGTAAGATTTCTTAGAACCCATCGAAATTTCCAACAAAACACTCATATAGATAATCTTCTGAACGATCAGTATAGCTCGTCTTATTCGTCCATATTTGATATCTTTAAATAATATCTGCTTTTATCACATTTCGTTTATTACCTCTTGTTTGCACCCTTATTATTTTGTATGAATCTGTTCATTTATGTATTTTCAACTTTAGTAGTTTTGTTCGAGAGACCAAAATTGTAATCCTGATTTTCAATAATCATCATCATAATCACAATGTCTTAAACTACATGTTGTGAACTCGTAAAATGCTTTAAGTCGGAGCTGGAACGCTGCCCATACGAAGGTTATCAATTGTTTTCGAAATTGTAGTACGCCATCTTTCGCGATTTCGAGTTCGGTGGCTTTCGTAACACTCACATTTATTAACTGTTTTACTGCATCCATCCTGCGTGTAGGGGAACGGCCACGACGTCGCCCATTCAGAGCATGAGATTGGACAACAAGTTCCTCCATATTATCGCTTCTATGAATGTGACCGAAGAACTTCAGAATTCGCGTTAAAACAATGGAGGAGAGCCGCTTTAGATTACCAAGTTCATTTAAATCGGAACATTAGTTCGATGGGCGGTATAAACAATTCTTAACATTCCTGTAAGCCCACATTTCAAATGCATCAATGTGAGCGCGATCTACCCTTTTAATAGTCCAAGTTTCAGTGCATATAGGAATGTAGAGAACATAAGAGTCTGAACTAACGACATTTTGGTACTTTTAGTGATATTATTGTCACACCATATCTTAGCGAGCTTCGTCATGGCCGCCAGTGCTTGCTGTATACGTCATCTAATCTCATTTCATAGCCACCAGAATTTTCGATCAAAGAACCGAGATACACAAAACCTTGAACTACTTGGCAACGGCCAACAGACTTCGTTTCAGGATAGTTGTTATGTTCCCTGTCTACTGTCATAACCTTCGTTTTATTATAGTTGATACTAAGACCATACGCTGCACTATGCTGTTCTAGGTTACTCATCGATGCTAACAATTCTTCTTGAGAAGCAACAATAGGGGTATTATCGTCATCAAATCTTGAATTAGAAATCTTGCTACCACCAATAGTCATGCCGCCATGCCAGTTGTTGAGTACCTGTCTCATTACAAACTCGGAGTAGATGTTAAATAACATCGAAGATAATACGCATCCTTGAAGTACTACTTTTCTGGTTGCCATTTGGTCGGACAGATTACTGTCAATTCTTACTTGAGCTGAGTTGGACATATACACTTTCTGAATGAGAAAAATTAGATGGTAGGGAACTTCCATAGAACGCATAATTTCCCACACTTTAGGCCACTTGACGTTATCAAAAGCCTTGGAGTAGTTTACAAACCAGAACGGGAAAGTAATGTTCCCTGGATTTCTTAACGACCTGCCTCAAGTTCAAGATCTGTTCGCGCGTACCACGTCTTTTTACGAAGCCTGCCTCCGCTGGAGAAATCTGCCAGCCAATAAAACTCTCCAAAAGAGACTGTGAAATATATAGTAGCATCTGACTTGATGAGAGACCAACGAGAGTAAACGATAATTGTCTGGGTTTATGGGAAAACCTTTTTTATTGACTGGAACAAAATATAAGAGCACCACTCATCTGGCCAAACACCGGAGGACCAGACTTTATTACAAATACTATGTAGAAAAGAGATGCCGTTATTGCCCAACCATTTGAAAGTTTTGGCAGAAATGGCATCTCTGCCTTTAGCTTTGCCCGTTTCTATTATTTTCAGGGCATGTTCCACTTCTGGATTTTCAATAAACCTCTTATAATATTAAAATCCTAGTTTAATTTATTATTATCATCATCATTAAATATCACGTAGTAACGTCGAAATCAATTAACTATTTCTCATACTTATGTAATCAATTCTAAGTTCACCAACATTGAACTTTATCAACAATCAACGGACTTCTCATAAATGAAACAAGGAATAGATCTTTAAGCTTCTCTCTTTAAAAAATTCCAACGTTTCGACACCAGATTTGTGTCTTGCACAGGTAACTACAAATAAATTTAAAATTGGAGAGCAACAAACCGAAAATGGGACGAATAACATACAGATATTGCTCATGTTGGGTACCTACATTGATTAAAACATTAAAATGTAGGTAATACATCTTCAAGTTGAAATCATTGAAAATATTTCGCTCAACAAGAGAATATAAAAACTACATGTAAGTAGTAAAATTTTATGTTGAAATCATTGAGAATCTCTCATTCACAGTGACTATCACAACCGGTTAAAACGCAAATGAAATTGATCGAGCAAAGAAACTCTGTTTTACAAAAAGCCTTATGTAAATTGACTTATTATCTTTCATATAAATTTCAAAATACACTGTTACATAAAAAGAGAAGTACATTCTATGTCAATACAAAGTTCATATACAAGAAAAAGAAGGAAAATCAATGCATACAACATGACCTCAAACAATATCTAACCTATAAAGTTACGATACGTCTAGCTATGTATAAACGAAACAATCGAGGAATTAAGCAGACCAGTCAACAAGTATTAGAATAAAGTTAACTACAACAGGTTTTTGAAATTGTTTAAACCCTTCACTCTCGTCTATGAAAAAAAATTTACATAAGAGCCCACGTAGGGACAATCGTCTTGCCCTTCATCATTGTATATTCATGACCGAAAATTGTATCAATTCGCAGAAGGAAGTGGAGGGTTTGAACATTTTTACAATCCTGTTCTAGTTAATTATACTCGATTAATTGTTGACTGGTCTCCTCAATTTCCTGATTGTTTTCTTTATATTTAGCTTGACGTATCTTAACTTTATAGGTTGGATATTGATTGAGGTCACGTTGTATGCATTGATTTTTCTTCTTTTTCTTACGTATGAACGATGACATAGAATAAACTTCTTGTCTTTATGTAACAGTGTATTTTGAAATTTATATGACGGATGATATGTCAATCAACATAAGGTTTTTGTGAAACAGAATTTCTTTGCCGATCAATTTCTTTTGCGTTTTAACCGGTTGTGATAGTCACTTGTGAACAAGAGATTTTAATGATTTTAACTTAAAGTTTCATAACCTACATGTAGTTTTCATATCCTCTTGTTAGGCGAGATATTTTTAATAATTTTAACCGAAAGTTTTATTACTTACATGTAGTTTTTATTTTCCTTTGTTGAGCGAAAGATTTTTAATAATTTTAACATGAAGCTGTATTACCTACATTTTAAAGTTTCAATTAATGTAAGTATGCAATATGGGCAATATTTGTATGTTATTCGTCCTATTTTCTATTTGTTCCTCTCCAAGTGTAGATTCATTTGTAGTTTCCTGAGCAAGACACATATCTCTTGTCGAAAGTCGATTGTTATTCCTTATACTCTTGTGAAGAGTTAGCTTCCATTGGCAGAAAAGGAAATTTTCACTGGTTAATTCATGAGATTAGTTTTTTTTTTGTCAATCATTAACATGAGAGAGCACGCAATTATTGAATGAATGGAAGTGAAGGTCGATAATCTGTAATACGAACGAGGGATCGGAACTCTTCTCATATATTCACACAAACTAGGAAAATAGCCTTTTGAAGAATGATGTAAATTGAATTTATCATCAAAACGTTCATTGCATTTATTGGTAATTTGAATGAACTACGCCTAATCTTGATTATATCCGCAGTAATATACAGGAGGCTGATCAGTATTGAAGTTGAGTCTCGTGAATAATAAAAAGTTTTTGAATCAGAATGAAGTTCACCTCCCAGGAATTAGCTGACATTCATCTATTCTTTGGCTGAGCAGGTGGTAATGCAGCTGGCAACAGAAGGCACTTTCTAGAAGTATTGCATTCAGAGAAATATCAGGATACCGATAAATGAAGAACTTATTGTGGATGCAGCCCATAATAATCCAAGAAGCAGTACTTAAAGGCTATCTTCACAAGTTGGCGTATCACATTCGATTGTTTGAAGAGTTTTGCATTAGCAACTGTAATATCTCTACGATATCCAGAGGATTCAAGCCCTCAAATTTGAATATTTACCCGGAAGGGCTTGAATATTACCAATGGCTACTACAAAGTTTGCAGGAATATTTTATTCACAGATGAAACAGGGTTTACGCGAGAGGGTATAAAAAAATTCCTCCTGCGACCACGGGTGGGTAAAAAAAATGTCATGAGACAATTTTGCACAGCCATGAAGAAAAGATTTTTATAATTGTTTGGCCAGTTGGTATGATGGCCGATTATTGGTTCCAGTATTTCTGCCTAACAGATTTGATTCATCAGCATGCCTTGATTTATTCAGAACAATCTGGTTGATTTTTTTAATTGTGTGAGGTGCATATTCGAATAGATAGATTGGTAAAAACAATCCTGTAGCTTGGCATCTACGTTCCCCTGAATCCTCTAGACAACATTGTCTAAGGGCATTTAAAAAGTCTGGTATACTTATAATCTATTGCTATCGTACAGGAATTGCATGCACGCGTTTTGGATACTAGACATTTTTTGTTTGAGTGTTAGCTTCAATAAATCGCCGTCCAACACTATGTGTATATGAAATGACTTGTAATAATTTGAACACCCACTTTAGTTTCAATGAAAAAATATTGTCATCCATCAATTTTCTTTCATTTTACAGGTAATCTCTAATCACGCATTCATGTCTGAAATGAAAATGCTCTGAAATACTCGTTTTAATTTCCTCGAAATACTTTGTATTTTCAAACTAAAGAAGATGTGAAAAGTGCATGCGAAAAATGTTTGCACTTGATATCAACCGTAAAATTGGGAAAATCAAAGACGGATTAATCAATTTCTTGCTTGTGAATTGGAATAATCACCTGAGGAAAATATTCAAATATAAATTCGCATCATGAAATTCGGAGAAAACAAGAAAATCAATAATTAATCCTATTTAACCTCTTAATGATGGCGAGCTGTTCTAAGTGGCACAAAAATTGTATGTTGAAAGAATCAAAAACTGAATTATTCGGATATTTGTGTGATTGCTGCAGATCTACAGTGTGTAGAAACTGTTTAAACCTAAGTGCAGCAGAAGTGAGAGCCCTTGCTATGTCTGTGAGAGTGCTAATGTTCTTCTATGATCAATGTAAAAGTAGTATTAAATAATATATAATAAGATAAAAGATGACGTCTTATCAATCAAAATTGAATGCACAAGACTCTAAGAGAGTCAACTAACAAAATTCCAAGCTATACAGAAGTGGTTAAAGAACTGAAACAAGAAACTACTTCTCTGAAGCAAAACTTTCAAACACTTGAATAAAAAGTGAAAGAAAAACCAAACCACAATGTAGTGGAAGTCAAACGTTTACTTCATGTATAGTTATACATGTGTTCTAGGAAAGAGATAATCGCGCAATTTATATATTGGTCTTTGGAGTTCAAGAAATATCAGAGCATAACAAGCTGGATAGATCCACCAAGGACATTGAGAACACTCGTAAAATCTGCAAAAAGGTCAAAAATGATGTCATAATGAATGATCTGAAGATGCTTGCTTGGGGAAGTACGATCCTGAAAGAGAAGGGCCAAAGAAGTGATTCTTGCTAATAAGAAGGAAGCGCTCAACATGTTACGACACAAAAATTATTTATCAGAGGATGAAATATATTTTAAAAGTGACCAAACATAGGTGCAGAGGAAATACCTGAAAGAGCTATTGAAAGAATAAGAAGATAGAAAGAGTGTTGGAGAGGAGGATATGAAAGTGAGGTATATCCATGACATACCAAGAAAAGTCAATGTAAGAAACCCACAGATATAAAAAAAACTAATAAGAATAGATCAGGTCATGCAAGTCACGTTCTGGTACATTAATATGAATTCGATCAAAAATAGAATTTAAGAATCCGAGCTAAATATCGAATGAATGGATCCCACGTTCATACTGCTAACCGAGACGTGGTTGAACAGCAAAGTAACAGACCGTCTTATAGCATTCGGAGGAAACAGAAGCTTTTATAGAGTAAGAGAAAATAGAAGGGAGGTGGTATAATGGTGTATGTCAAGAAAAATATAAATAGCATCGCAATTCACTGTTAGAACTCCTGTACTGCGGATTTATGTGACCATCAAAAAGTTCAGATTGCTGCTGAGCTGCACATACCGTCCTAATTATACTAGATCACAAAACAATTTCTGGAAAGCAGACAATGTAGCCATTAAAAACCACTTCCTGGAAGAATGCTTCGAACCACGATGTGAAATGTGAAAAAATAGAGAGAAATCATAACTCCAACTATAGAAAAATATATTCCTCTGGTCAGGTGAAGGAACTCATAAGAACCATGAATTAACAAAAGAATATTCAAAGAGATTGATCAGAAGCGCAAGATGTGGGATAACTTCAAACTAACGAAAGCAGACTACTAGGTATACAGAGTACAGAATAATAAATAAGAGAAACTGATGAATGGAGCAAAAAGCAACTATGAACACGATCTTTCGGATCCAAAATCAAAAAACCGTTTCTTCAAATACATTAACAGAAGTCTGAATTCGAAAGTTTCTAATATTGTCCTGGAGAATGAAGCAGACAATCTTTTGACGAGGGGAGAGGATATTGCTGAGAGATGTGAGGGAAATTCAGTCAAATGTCCACTCAAGAGGCAGGACTCAATCGCATCTGTGGATTTTGCACCAGAGGAGGTGACAAAAGTAATCTCAGCAATAAAATCTGATGCAAAACCAGGGCCCGACAATATACCTCCAATTTCTCTCTGTGCCAAGAGTCTGTCGAAACCCCCTAGTGAAGCAATGACGGGATCAATGCGGACAGGTATTTCTCCTGCAAATTGGACACGAGCCGTAATAATGCCCATATTCAAAGGTGGAGACAAATTTGAACCAGAAAACTACAGACCGGTAAGTCTTACCAGTGCATTGTGCAAGCTCATGGAAAAAATAATTGTGAAGGATTTAACTAAATTTCTGGCTAAGAACAATATCATACCAAAAAACCAACATGGCTTTCAATCAAGTAAATCAACAACAACTAATCTCCTATCATGTCTAAACAACTGGACAAGAGAGTATGACCGGGAAAATCCTGTGGGCATAGTTTATTTAGAATTTGAGTAGGCTGTTGTACTAAATGGATTATAGTGAAGTAAAAGAGCCCTTAAACAAGTGGATACCAAGTTCCGTTTAGAATAGAGTTTTCAGAGTGAGAGTAAATGGGGAATATTCATCATGTCATCAAGTTTCAAGAGAGTTCCACAAGGATCGGTATTGGACCACCTATTGCTTCTGGGATATGTGGGTGATCTGTCACGGCATGCTGTAACGAACGTTGTCTTCTTTTCGGACGATACTAAGCTGTACTGCAATCAAAACAATTAGTATGAGCAATGAAGAGAGACCTAAGATATGTAGAAACCTGGTCAGATACATGGCAAATGAGATTGAATCAAATAAGTGCACAGTTCTGAATATAGGTGCAATTAACCCGAGAAATCCTGACTACATTAACGGTATAGAGCTGAGCCATGTTGACAATCAAAAGAACCTGGGACTTGTGATCTCTGAGAACCTCTAATAGCAAAATCACATCACAAAAATAGTGAAAAAAGCCAACCTACTGACATATCTTATTAAAATTGCTTTGGATAATATAAGCCTGCAAATGGTACTATAGCTATATCTAATTTACCTTCGCCCTGAACTTGAGTATGCGTACTCCGTGTGTAGACCTCATTTCGCTAGGGTCATTGATTTATTGGGAAGACTGCAGAAAGGAGTTAACAAGATCCCCCTGGACCTCCGGGAAAAATCATATGAACAGAGAAGAAAGAGTCTTGGCCTGTCCTCCCTACAGGAAAGAAGACTGAGAGGAAATCTCATAAAGGCCTCAAAAATTTTGAACAATTTCTATGATATTAATCTTGTCCTACTAGTACCAAGCCACAATCGCCAATTGTGGGACCATAAAACTGACCAAAGAGAAGCGCCAAAAACTGCCAAGAAGAATTTTTTGAACTAACCGGGTTGTGCATACATGGAATCCATGGAGGAGGACAGAGTTCAGGTACGAAGTGTGAACACCTTCAAGAACAATAAGGATTCTCTTACCGTCAGTGCTCTCAGCTTCGCTCACTACGGAAGCTAGGATCATCAGAGCATAACAATCAAAAACATACATCGATGAAAACCAATTTCCATCGGTTAATGATACCCATGATAATGACTAATGAACGTCATAAGGCAATTTTTTTCAGGTTCAGTAAAAACTTATGAAAACAGCTTCGCTGATTTACAGATCCTCACTTGAGTTGATTCGAAAAACGCGTGCCTTCTATTGGAAATCCCTTTTTTTCCAAAGACAGTTGAGGCTTCAACAAATTTTCGAATAAACAAAATAAACTGGAATTTGTAGGTCTTCTTAAATATTTTCCAAAAGACCTGTGGCACTATGCTCTATTATTTTGATGTTGTGAAAGGAAGCATGGCCCTGAAAAAATGTCTCTCAGTATATTTAACTACAGGACCCATCTAATAAATTGATGAGTAAAATAATTTTTTTATGCAAATTGAAACTAGATCCGCAGAAAATTACAATAGTTACCTACAGAAACGTGATAAGAAATCTGATTTTCAATCTCGAGAACGGAGCACTTTTGAACATATGTTCATGAGCAATGCTAATGACGTATTTATTCATTTTCATTCAAGTTGAAGAAGAAATATATACTTTACTCTGTCCATAATTTTATTTTCACAAACACGACCGGTTTCAACAGTCACGTTATTTCAAGTGGTCAACTACAGGAATTGAACTTACTTATACAGATACTAGCCTGATTTGATATTGAATTGTAGAGAGGTATTACTATCTAGCTGGTTATCAAGGGTGTTTTTCACTCAGGTTTTTACGAAATTCATTTCTTACCAAACACTCCAATAGATTCATCTTGTTTCATTTGTCGTATTTTTAAGGACTTTTATATTATCTAATGATATTGAATATTTGGTGGTTTTAACATAATCACCAATTAATTGGATGATTATCGTCAGACGATAAATGTTCTTTAAATTTGGTTTCAAAATTCCCACCTGTGTGCCTAGGAGAAGGTACTGTACACTCATTGCTCACTCGTGAACCTCTTTCTCAAGTATTTTGAAATAATAAAAATAGTTGCTCAAATTACTGGTGAGAGGAACAGCGTTGTTCAAATAGTGTAATTTTGCAAAGAAGAAATTCTTACGAACTATAATAAATGTGTCATCATATGATTCTCTTTACGTTGGATAATAAAAACCGGAGAAATTTTGTTATTTGGGGCAATTTTCTGATACTATTTATTTAAATTTTGAAGTCTGCTGGAAATAGTGGAATAGATAAGGTCCTGTAGATCATTGAGTTATAAGTTGCTAGTTTATAATTCAAGTGATTGAATGAGTCTATGGAAATGGTTGAGTCTGTGAAAGTCTCCTTTCTGTTGATGTTATGAATTAAATTATTAGTCGAATTTTTTCTTGTTTGGTCTGAAAAATTCATTGAGTTATTAATTTTCATTTCTCCTGTTAGCTTAATGTTGGTATGAGCTTCATTCAAAAATTGCAGAAATACATCGATTTGCATGTTTGAGGCCTGGAAACCTTCCAAGATATCATCTACATATCCCCAAGGCTCAGTATTGGGTCCCTTTTTGTTCTTAGTTATTATCTCCAATCTAAAGGTTTACAATGACGCTAATCCCACTTTCATTATTTCCGACGTAAATTATGTTTCCACTTCGATCTTGAGTGAGTTGTCGATAACCGTTGATGATGTAATGAAGAAAATTATTAATTTATCCACTAAGAAATCTTCAGGAACTGATGGTCTCAGCCCTGTTTTTCCGAAGCTATGTGCGAAGTCATTATGTCCTCCAATATGCAGTTTATTTGACTTATCACTATCTAACGAAGATTTCCCTGATGAGGTGAAGTCAAGTTTCATAACGCCGATCTTCAAATCTGGAGAAAACCGATGTGTGGCCAACTATCGACCAATTAGTATAATGAGTGTAATACCTGAGATATTTGAGAGTATAATTCTAGATAAGGTCAATTTTTCCATTAATCAAATTATTTGTGGACAACAGCACGGATTTATAAATGGAAGATCTACCATGACTAATCTGATTTTATATTCATGATGAGTTACAGAAGGGTAGCCAGGTCGTTGGTTTTAACACCAACATAGTCAAGGCCTTCGATCAGGTGAACCACATAATAATGGTTTGTGTTATCGAGTCTGTGGGTTTCATGGGTAGTCTTCTCAAGTGGCTGAAAAGTTATTACATGCGGCTTACCCGAATTGTCAAAATTGAAAACTTCAAATCATTCATTACTACTGCTTCCTCTGGTGTACCCCAAGAAAGTCATTCAGGAACCATTCTTTTTCTGCTTTACATTTACGGAGTTCACAGTGTTGTCCGTTATTCGAGAGCATAGATATTTGCGGATGATATCAAAATGTTTAAATAAGTTTTCACCCTGGCCGATGCTATTCAGCTTCAAGCTGACCTAGCTTCTGTGGTACAGTGGTTCTCCGATCATATGCTCATAGTTAGTATAAGAAAGTGCGTATGTATTCATTTTCATCGTAAGAACGATCCTGTGATCTTCGACTACTCCATCAATGGTATCAGTGTTGAAAGGTCTGCTTGCTTCAAAGATCGTAGAGTATCGGTTAACCTTTGAAAATTATTTAGACTATATCATTGGTAGATTGTTGAGGATGATTGGATTCATTCTTCGGCACTCGGCCGATTTTTGAGATCAATACCCTCAAGCTACTCTATTTTTCTGTCGACTTATTTTTTAATACGGATCTGAGTTATGGTCACCCTTCTATCTTCTGATTCGTACAACATCGAAAGAGTTCAGAACAAATTTTTGATGTATGTTTCATATAGAATGTGAATTCCACGGATCAATTTCTCTGCTTCTTTCATGGGATCTGAGGTAGAACTGAAAACTTTGGCTGATAGAAGGGTGAAAGGAGACTTGATCTTTTTGTTTGAATGCTTGAATAGATTTTTAGATTGCAACGAGATACTTGAGAGGGTTTGTTTTCATATTCCTCCAAGAAGAATGAGAATTGATGTAATGTTTTGATCCTCCTTTGATTAACGCCCCAACGGAAAGAATCTTGAATAATGGTAACTCTTTACCTAATATCGATTTGTGCTTTCGTCTTTCTTTGAAAGAATTTTTGGAAAAATTCAGTGTTTATAACATCTCAACATAGTAAAATTTTTATATTTCTATCTTCAAATTATTTTTGCATATCCTGCGCTTTTGTTAAAAAGAATTGGATGTCTGTACATTGTTGGCATCTATAATTCCTACTATGTGTAAGGACCTTCCCGTATAATAAATAAAAAATAAATATCACATAAAATCTTGTTCCTCTTGCTACGCTAATGATATGAAAATTTAAGGTGACCCATTCTACGAATACAATCAAATTCAGCAGGATCTTACTAATTTAAAGGCATGGTGCGACGACTGGCTTCTACCGCTGAACTCTGGTAAATGTGTTGTAATGCACATGGGTGTAAACAATCCACATATGAACAACAACATCGACTCGTCACCGCTTGTTAAAGTGAAACCGCAAAAAGACATGGGAGTCATCAAAACACAGGACCTGAAATGGACAACGCATAATACTGTCGTCTGCAGCCGCGCCAGTTCGCGTATCTATGTTTGAAGAGAGCTTTCGAAAAAGCGTCATTTACAACATTTACCCAGTTATATAAAACTTATGTTCGGCTTATCCGAGAATATTGCGGGCACATGTGGAGTGCGGATCTTGAGCGTGACAGAAACGCCCTTGAGGCAATTCAATGTTGTGCTACGCGCGCTAGTTTCGGTCCAATAGGTCCAGATTACACAACAAGGCTCAAGTTAGTAGGTATTCCCAGTTTCGAACATCGGAAACGTCGCGGAGATCTCATCGTGACGTTTAGGGCACTGAAGAACTTCATTGGGAAGGCATTCCGACCTTATTCAAAAGAAATACGGATTTACAATTGCGTGGTCAAAGCTTAAAATTGGCAGAAAATTTCAAAACGAGCACTCGATAAAATTTCTTGGCCAATAGTGTCTTTAACCTCCTCAGGAAGTTATCAGTGCGAGATCGTTGAACGCATTCAAGAACAAATATGACTTGTATATGG
This sequence comes from Cryptolaemus montrouzieri, assembly GCA_013387265.2. NCBI lineage: Eukaryota > Metazoa > Arthropoda > Insecta > Coleoptera > Coccinellidae > Cryptolaemus > Cryptolaemus montrouzieri. The sequence continues at coordinate 12,307,848 of JABFTP020000001.1, forward strand.
CAACCAGTGTATAACTTATTGATTGTTGCATAATTTAAGTTTCCATGAGATTTATATAGAGTATTTTTTTTCTCGTTTCGAAGAACCAAATTGGGTTTTCTTTGGTTCTCTTGCTTATAATATTAATGAAAAAAATATAGGTGCAGAAAACTATTTTTTTGAAGAGTGCTATTCAAAATTACTGTTCTTTCTAAGTTATCCATAAGTTTATCCTCCAACAGAGGTTACTCCACGTGATTCTATAAAAAGTCCTGACGTTTGTAGGTGTCACATTGATTGATGTGGTAGTTTACCAGGTAAATTAGATAAATTACTGATTATTTTTGTGACCTACTTGAAACCTGCCTATCTCAAAATTATTTTCAATCTCAATCAAAATTTCACTAACAAACAACAAATCTTTCCATAGGATCACCCCTCAGCCCCCTTTCAGGCTATGTTTTCAAGGAAAACTTAGAAAGAGCAGTAATATCAAATAACCACTGCACGCATAATCAAGTCGAACGCTTTTTCAAGGTCCTCAAGAACAATGTGCCCTTAACAAAATTGATAATCGCTGGTTAGGTTGACCTCCCCCTGTTGGCATATCGTAGATACTGCAAATGCGAAATATCCTATTATTTATAATCTTCTAATGCTCCGTCAAGTAATTGGTTTGTAATTTGAAATAAGAAGCTTAACCACGCAGGTTATCAAGATATTTGGAAGAATTACATTTACCACCGCAATGATTTGGTCCTGTGTACGAACTTGCATTGTCTTGGTGAAGAATGAGTCAGGGTTGCTTTCTCCAGCTTGGGGTAAACAAATGGTGTGTACCAATCGGCAGTAACTGTTCTTCAATCTTGTAAAGGAGTTGTTGCTATATGGAACTTCGAAACAAACATTGCGACCATCTTTTCGGAGACACTTCGGTCAAGGATTTCTTTTGATGGTTTTTCTTACCTTAGGAATACCCAAACAGAAGATTGTTGCTTATTTTCTGGCTAGTAATAATGAATTCAAGATATTTTACCACTGACAATGTTGTGAACGCTTTGAGACTCTCCAAAATCAGAATGTCCACACTTTGGGTTTTGGGTGAGTGCTACTTATCAGCGCTCCTGCGCTGACCAAGATAATGCCAAAATTTAGGGGACCGTAGTTCAATAGGAGGCTATTAGGCGTAGTAGCGCACAGTGTAGGGCTGTTTGGAGCGCCAATCTGGAATGGAGGATCGAGAAAAGTCGAACCCGTATTGTCTCGGCAAAAAGAGCAATCCAGACACTGTCAGCGGAGGTACAATGGTTATCTCGGGCAAGCTTGCCAATAAAGCTGATTTCCAAGGAGAGGAAAACCTTTCGAGAGTCCACCCAGGGTTCGAAACGCAGATGAAGTAGATTAGGAGGCTTATTCCGGATGTGCGGATATGGCACAAGTATTCAAACTACTGTTTCATGCAACTCCTGTTTGAGCATGGGTCATTTGCAACACACAGTGTCAGTGTGCAATGAATGGGTCACTTTAAGAGGAAAGCTGAGGCACATTTTTGGTGGTGTCAGAGAGTGATCTAGTAGAGATCCAGCCTTATTTTTACCATAAAAAGAAGGTTAGGTTGAACTACGTAGATTGCGTTAGTTCTGTTTCATTATGATAGGAAATATCGCAGGTTATGTACTTTGTAATTATCTTCCTAGTCCTTTTTATGGCCTTGCTTGCTATGTAAAACCTTTTTTCAAATTTAAGTGTGTTTAGACATATAAGAGTCAGGTATGGTTGTTGAAATATTTTTCTGCTGGTTTTATTTTTTCATTGTTACGGATTCCTGTCCAAAACTCCCTTCTTATCACCCTTGTCTTCGTCTGGAAATCATGGAGTGCAAGATGAGAATTGAAGCTGCTAAGCAGAAAAATCTTTAGTACCCTTTTTGTACACACAACACTAACACAATATAAACAGACAAGCTATTACTAGTGCAAAAGCGACAGGGAAACGAGTTTCTTCCTCAAGTTTTCTACTCGTTTTTTCTGACACACCAAAATTATAGATATAAGCATGTAACAGTCCGATTTCTCGAATAAATCATTTATATCTTTGAAACTCAGTTTTTATAATTTTATTAATAGCTCAATCTCATTTCATCAAGTTAAATATTCAAACAGTTTGAAATTCGAATCAGAAATCTACAAGTAATGATACCCAATGAAAATTATAGTTATATCCATAAGGTGTCGCTGGTATTGATCTAGGTTGCTCACCGGTTAATTGTGAAGTCAGTACTTGAAAGAAGAACATTTTCTCGTTTCTATGGGAGAACGAAAAACAGTAACTCATTTTATGTTTCTTTTCCACTTTATTGTTGTGAAGAGAATAATTTCGCTTTCTATTAGTTTATTTTGAAAATCAATAATGTTTTAATTGAACTGAGTCAATATAAGTTCGGAATCCATTAGATTCTCTTTTTCCCATTCAGAAATCTGCGGAATCAGTTGTAATTTTATTAGAGCTGTGTTCTAGCCATTGGAGTGAATAGTTTTCAGTAATAGAAGTGAGGTATGATTTGATTTTCTGGATAGATTCCAATCGTCTGAGGCGTTATAAGTAGTCGGTAGCTTTGTCAGATTTCCTCGACAACCAATTCAATAAGAGAGTGGAGAGATTTCGAATACTTTTTGATATATCAACCTAGATCGATAGTTGCTATTCCAAGGATTTTTTTCACCGTCAAGATATTTTGAGTCATCTTTATGCCAAACCTAGATATTTCACGGCTGGGGTAACCACGTTCTTAAGGAAACTAGTCTTGCCACCTAGGGCAGTCACCTTGCAAACGATATACAGCTAACCAAATAACCTGTAAGCTGTAAGATACAGGAATACCAGAAAACTGATGTAGTCTACCAAATCCAATCATCGTGGGAATTAATCTCATTCCTGAAAAGCTAAGTGTATTTCTTAATGATCGAATTCTTCTCTTCTATCTTCGACTATTGTTGACTGAGCTCTATCATCGAGTTTCGATTTGTTGAAAAGCTCAGATTTGAATTCATCCTGTCTGAGACTCCCTTTTTTATTGTAATTGGTTAAACATTTTAGTTAAGTTTTTTTTGTATTAGTTACACTAATAATAGTGATCAATTTATTAATCAAATACTGTGATTTTGATATTTGTCGTATAATAAAGCTAGTTGAATGAAGTTATGAGTATTATTCCTAAGGCTATGTCTAGAACCTTGGTTCTAGACGAAGATCTCACACACTGAGATAAAGGGACTCTGATCTAGCTAGGCATAGGTATTGATAGGTAGTGTCAATTGTCAATTTCTTTCAGCTAGCCTTTCTATGATTGAATCTCATTAAACTTCATCATTTAAATTTCTCAATTCCAGTAGAATTGAAATATTTCCCCAATTTAGGATAAAATTAGAAACAAAACCATTACAAGCATTTATTGTAAATACAATTATTCGAATTTTGTAAATCCTCTCTTTTCAAAAGAATATATATTGATTATTACAGGTTAAGTTAGGTCTATGAAGTGTTTTGACACCGATTTAAAGATATATATTTTAGACCTAGTAATAACAAAATCAGCAGTTTGTCTTATAACATTCACAGAAAATAAACTTTCACAGACTCAACTCCCATAGGCTCATTCAATAAATCGAATCATAATCTAGCAGCTTAGAATTCAATGTTAAATAGGACCTTTTCCAGTCCACTGTTACCGACAGACATCAAACTTGAAATACCTTTGAATACCAAATCAATAAAGAGTTTAGTAGTTCACTTCAATTGTTCAATAAGGAATAGTAGGTAGTGGAACCAGAAGTGTTTAGACAAAAAAAAACGTGGAAATTGTCATTGTCATCCAAATTTTCAATGAATCTCTTGTGATAATATAATTCATTGCTTAATTTTCTTATTATTCGAGCTTGTTTCAACTACGCTGTTCTTCTCTCCAATAACTGTAGCAACAATTTTTCCGAATAAACCACTCCCCCCCACTCTCTCTCAAATGACCTGAAATTAATATTCTGTGCTAAATAAAAGTCAGAAGAATTCGAAAAATCAGCAGTTTACAGATTTCAATAATAAAAAACAAGTACTGTGTTTTAAGGCATTTTACTTAATGATTGCGATTCGTAACGCGTTTCACTACACCGTAGCTCCTTCAGACGAATGATTATGCAGAAAAATGTAAATGAGAATATAACTATAAATGTTCATGAGTAATTAAAAGCTTATTGGTCGCCTCCTCCTAAGTGGTTATTTATGACAGGTATATCCAATAAAATTAAGGAATAGATTGCTCCCCGAAAAGATTCAATAGAGGTGAAGGGCTTAAATCGACTTGTTCATTGATGAGTCTACCTGAGTGTTTGTATTTATTTATTTCTAAAGTTTCCCAAAGATCTACCTTCCAATATTTATTATCTGTATGCAAAATTTCAAACTGTGGGTCGAAAGAATGATTATTTTCTAAGACATGATTCGCGTAATTTGAATCTGATTTTTATTTGAAAAACTGCGTTTATGTTCCGATATTCTAATATTAAAATTTCTATGTGTTCTACCAATGTAGAAATTATCACAGTCATTGCAATTCAATCTATAAACACCTGATTTATTGTTTTTACCTGGTTTGGTTTTATTATTTTTTATATATTTGCCTAAATTATTATTAGTTTGGAAAGCTATGTTGAAATTATTGCTACTTAAGAATGATTTCAGTTTCTCACTTGTAATGCCAACGTAGGTTAAGGTGTTGAATTTTGTTTCAATTTATCGACAGGGTAAACTTCATTCAATGCGATTCTACTTTGTTTTTATTTAAAATATTATTTATTAGTTTGGGATTGTAACCATTATTTTTGGCTATTTGTTTAATCAAATTTAGTTCTTTGTTGAAATTTTCTGGTGATAGCGGGATGTTAATCAATCTATGAATAAAACTATTGAATGCTGACATTTTATGTTGATATGGATGAAACGACGAGTTATGTATTATAATATCTGTATGTGACGGCTTATGGTAAATTGCGAAAACATGTTTTCCATTTTCATTCGAAATTGTTACGTCTAAGAAATTTATCGAATTATTGCTTTCTATTTCGGTTGTGAATGCAATTTTGGATGTAATGAATTTATATGATTTTCGAAAATTTTCAACTGTCTATCTGTTCCTGTGAAGCAAATAATGATATCGTCTACATAGCGATACCAGTATAAACAATATTTACTGAGTGGATGATTATAAATTAATTTCTCTAAGTTATTCATGAAAATTTCTGCTAACAAAGGACTCAACGGATTGCCCATAATCAAGCCGTCTTCAATAGTATAATATTTGTAATTGAAATGGAAATAATTTTGATCTAAACAAATTTTTAATAATGAAAGAATATCTGATTTAATGATAGTATTGACATGATTCCTTTCTAATAATTCTTCAACTAAGTAATACGTATCTTTTGGAGGAATGTTGAGAAATAGATTCTTAACATCGAAAGAAATAAGTTTGGAATTAAGTGGTATAGTGGTATCTTTGATATTGGCAATATGTTCGTATGAATTTTTAACCGAAAATTCAGATTTAAAATTGCAATGTTTTATTAGCAAGTCGTTGAGGAATTTTGAAAGTTTGAACAAAGGTGCCGTCACATAAGAGACAACAGTTCTAATAGGGTAATTAGGTTTATGAAGTTTTATCAACAAACTTTCAAAATTCCTCAACGACTTGCTAATAAAACATTGCAATTTTAAATCTGAATTTTCGGTTAAAATTCATACGAACTTATTGCCAATATCAAAGATACCACTATACCACCTGATTCCAAACTTATTTCTTTCGATGTTAAGAATCTATTTCCAACATTCCTCCAAAAGATACGTATTACTTAGTTGAAGAATTATTAGAAAGGAATCATGTCAATACTATCATTAAATCAGATATTCTTTCATTATTAAAAATTTGTTTAGATCAAAATTATTTCCATTTCAATTACAAATATTATACTATTGAAGACGGCTTGATTATGGGCAATCCGTTGAGTTCTTTGTTAGCAGAAATTTCCATGAATAACTTAGAGAATTAATTCATAATCATCCACTCATTAAATATTGTTTATACTGGTATCGCTATGTAGACGATATCATTATTTGCTTCACAGGAACAGATAGACAGTTGAAAATTTTCGAAAATCATATAAATTCATTACATCCAAAATTGCATTCACAACCGAAATAGAAAGCAATAATTCGATAAATTTCTTAGACGTAACAATTTCGAATGAAAATGGAAAACAAGTTTTCGCAATTTACCATAAGCCGTCACATACAGATATTATAATACATAACTCGTCGTGTCATCCATATCGACATAAAATGTCAGCATTCAATAGTTTTATTCATAGAATGATTAACATCCCGCTATCACCAGAAAATTTCAACAAGAACTAAATTTGATTAAACAAATAGCCAAAAATAATGGTTACAATCCCAAACTAATAAATAATATTTTAAATAAAACAAAGTAGAATCGCATTGAATGAAGTTTACCCTGTCGATAAATTGAAACAAAATTCAACACCTTAACCTACGTTGGCATTACAAGTGAGAAACTGAAATCATTCTTAAGTAGCAATAATTTCAACATAGCTTTCAAACTAATAATAATTTAGGCAAATATATAAAAATAATAAAACCAAACCAGGTAAAACAATAAATCAGGTGTTTATAGATTGAATTGCAATGACTGTGATAATTTCTACATTGGTAGAACACATAGAAATTTTAATATTAGAATATCGGAACATAAACGCAGTTTTTCAAATAAAAATCTGATTCAAATTACGCGAATCATCTCTTAGAAAATAATTATTCTTTCGACCCACAGTTTGCAATTTTGCATACAGATAATAAATATTGGAAGGTAGATCTTTGGGAAACTTTAGAAATAAATAAATACAAACACTCAGGTAGACTCATCAATGAAAAAGTCGATTTAAGCCCTTCACCTCTATTGAATCTTTTCGGGGAGCAATCTATTCCTTAATTTTATTGGATATACCTGTCATAAATAACCACTTAGGAGGAGGCGACCAATAAGCTTTTAATTACTCATGAACATTTATAGTTATATTCTCATTTACATTTTTCTGCATAATCATTCGTCTGAAGAAGCTACGGTGTAGTGAAACGCGTTACGAATCGCAATTATTAAGTAAAATTCCTTAAAACACAGTACTTGTTTTTTATTATTGATAATGGAATTTTACCAAGTAAAAGCCTCCCAAATTCAAATGTTTACAGATTTTTTTGGAATTAGAGTACGTTAGCTTATGGTGGGTAAACTGGTAGGAATTTCAACACTAAATTTTAAGAAAATTTATCCTCTGACAATAATTCTCCAATATGTGAACATCTACAAACTACACAACATCTAATAATATTAGATAATATCAAATTACTTCATAATTGCGACAAAGGAAAGATAACTAATGTATTGAAATGTTCGAAACTCAATAAGCTTTGTAAAACTCAAGTATAAATCACGCCTAATAGTGAGCTAGACATCAGTAAATCTTCACAACTTAATATCACATTAGGATAGTATCTATATAAGTAAGTTCATTTCCGGTAGTTGACCAATTGAAGAACTTGTAGAAATTAAATCGTGAAATGTATAAAATGAATTTCACATCATCTTCGTTGGTATTATATTTAGACGAGGAAACGATGCACTAAAAACCATTAAACCTACCAATTTTTCCTGGCAAGATCAATCGCAATGAAACTTTTTGCATTCGTTCTGAAAAAGCATCAGTAAAATTTGTGAACTTAATCGGGAGTGGTAATATGAAAATTGCTTTTTCCAAAGTGCATATAATATTAAAAGTTTGCAACTCAGATGGTCCTCGAGCAACCTGGTGCCCAGGGTGCACCTCGTCTCCTGGAGTTTTGTATTATTTTCATTCGAAATCAGTCGAAAGTCATTACCCGGGGTTTCTGAGGTCGCTTAACATCAATATGATAACGGCGATGTTTCCAGGAATTTTATGTTATTATTATTCGAAATCAATGAAATTTCATTACTCATGGGTTTTATGGGGTTGCTGTTATATATATAATATTCCGTATATATATATATATATATATATATATATATATATATATATATATATATATATATATATATATATATATATATATATATATATTTATTTATTTATTTATCAGAAAAAACACAAGTGTGAAATCAAGAAATGTATCAGAGGAACCATACTATCAATATATATATGATTCTATAAACGAGTGGAAACACCTAAAAAAAAAACTCGTTTCTCTGCCGGTATTGCACTAGCAATAGCTTGTCTGTTTTTATTGTGGCAGTATCGTGTGTACATAAAGAGTATCAAAGATTTTTATGCTTAACCGCTTCATTCTCTCTTGCATTCCATGATTTCCAAACGAAGACAAGGGTGAAAGGAAGGGAGTTTGGGACCGGAATCTGTACAATGGAAAAAAAAAAACCAGCAGAAAAATATCTCATGAATCAAACTTCTTATATGTCTAAACAAATGTAAGAAAAGATTTTATATAGCAAGCAAGGTCATGAAAAGGACTAAGGAGATAATAAAAAAATACATAACCTGCGATATTTCCTCAAATTCCCTCTCTATTTGACCGAGGGAGCCCCGATGGCCAGGTTCAGTCTTCCAAGTGATGCCGATTATGATCTATAGATGTTTTAGAATCATTATGGACCCAATAATCTGGGTTGACATCGCCCATATATTATTTCTTCGTGGAACTTGTTAAATTTAAAGAAGAATTTGTAAAAATTTTGACAGTTGTTCGATGATGAATGATCTTAGAATACCTCATGCAACTTTACATGAAAATGAAAACGATTTTGAATTTTTATATATTTGTGTACCTTTAGTCCTGTACAATATCACTTTCAAAATTCAGATCAAAATTCAAACCAGTTTTCCGAGTTTATATATATATATATATATATATATATATATATATATATATATATATATATATATATATATATATATATATATATATATATATATATATATATATATATATATATATATATATATATATATATATATATATATATATATATATATATATATATATATATATATATATATATATATATATATCCATATAAATTCAACCGGGCCACGCGTCGCCAGCGCTTTATAGTACGCAGCGACGGCAGATGTTTTCTTCTATCGCTTCTATTGTTCCGTTTTCATGCTGGGACATGAATTTCGACAAAAACATATTCATTAGTACGGTTTTCAGTTTTATACATGTCAGAAGTATAAAATTTTTTCGAAAATGCCACCGAAACAGGACAAAATTTAACATCCAACTAAAAAACGATCTAGAACGGTACTCGTACGTAAAAGTTCTCATAAAAAAGTAAATTTAAAGGTAATCAACATTTTCGAATTTCAAAATTGGTAAAACCTTCGTTAGTGCATCAGCTAAACGGGGTCCAGTGACCCTGACGGAGATTTAGATGTCGGGTTTAATAGCAAATTTGGCTATATGATCCTAGCTTTCAGTTCAGTATTTTCTCACTTGGAAAATATTTTAAAGTGTCAAAAATGTGATGAAAGTATTAAGTTTTTACGAAAGCGTGCTAATGGCTTCGATTTTAATCCTGAAGTTCACTGTTCTTTTCAGCATCCAAGTTCGGTCAATTCTTTCATTAGTACCTATAAACTTATGAGATCAACAGGCGAATGGTTTTGATTTTCTGCCTATTAGGGGTTGGACTCAATAGCATAAGTTTGTTCTGTACCAAGATGGATCTAGGTCGACGCTTCAACCAGAATTTGTACCACACCGCGTGCACAAATATCGCTTTTTCGGCTGAATGTTTGGCTAAAGTTATATTTCAAAAAGCTGGAAGAGAAGAAAACGTTGAGCACGGATTCCCAAAATTCGAATTGACTGTGTCCGGCGATTGTACCTCGGTTAAGAGAGGTTTTTCTTCTTACATTGGAATTTGTACTCTAATTGGAAAATACACAGGCAAAATTTTGGATTGTTTCGTCTCGTCAAGCACGAGTAAGAAATGTGAAGTAAACAAATTACTGATGGACCCAACCGCATTTTTAATTTGGAAAGACACGGAGCATGTCGATGAATGTTCCAAAAATTATGACGGAAACTTCAGGGGAATAGAAGTCCAAGGGGTGTTAGAGATGTTTTGTTGTTCGAAAAATTTACATAGCTCAAAATACGTCGGCAACGTTGAAGATGAAGATTCAAAAACGTTTCCCAACTGATTGAAAAGTAGGCCGTATGGGGACTTCAATATTAAAAATTAGAATCCGTTCTTCACGTGGGACAAAGAATGTTTTGAAGGTTCAATGATGTCAAAAAAACTCTCACGGAAATAAAAAACTAAAAAACAAAAGGAAAAATGAAAAATGAAAAGGAAGAACCTGCAGCTGAAAGGAAACGCCGAAGCAAAACTACTCCACCTGAGAAAAAGAGAACCGAACTTAGAAAAACGCAAAACAATAACGAATCTTTCAATAGTACCATCTGAGGACTTGTCGATTTATCAGCCTGGATCAGTTGCTGCGTCTTCAACGAGGGGTCCAAAGCAATTCTGAAATTAATGGAGATGATGAAACTTGACATTGGGCCTCATGCTTATGACTTTTGTCACGACAAAGATGAGTTGCGCAACAAAATTGCAGAAAAGCGATGTTCCGATAAGTCGAAGGAAGCGGGACTTGCACGGAAAAAGGACGTTGCTGAGCAGGAGGCATTATTTGAGCAGGCTTATGAGCTTCTTTACGGTGCATGGATCGCTGATGGATATGACTGATCATCAAGAAATTAGCAGTGGAAACTTTGAGTGCGTTTTTCTCAAAACATGTTTTTTCAAATCGGTATCAGCGCTAGCGCCACGACGAAGTATCAGAGTTTGACGTAACTAAACTTATTTTATTGATTACACAGCTCTACAAATTTTTTTTTTATTGTTGCCCTGGATATCATCGCAAATTTTTATGTTTTCAAGTGCCCAGATTAGGAATATATTCATGAAATTTCTCAATGTGCTCGTATTTTCATGATTTTTGCATTTCTTATATTTTGAACAATTATAAGCTTGTTAGAAATAAAATTAAATTTTCCAGTCATGATTAGGCTTCTGCGCAACTGTTTCGCGCATACAAACATCACCTGGTCCCCACTCTCATACCCCTTGCTCCACAGAACAGCTGAGATCTCAGTTATTTGACAATATTGAAGAACATATACACGTAAATCTGGATAAAGTGTCATGGATTAATATTTTGTTTCAATTACTGAATGTCCATTCTTATATATTTGTCTTCTAGTCTAAAATATGAGTTCGTCACGAAGAAAGTGTAAATATTGTAGTGATTTATTTTAGTATATTTGCGGTGTTCATATACGAAAAAACAAAAAGAAATATCACAGACATTGTCAAGGAGACTTATGTTGAATATTTTGGTTTCAAAATGGACAAATTAGGTAAACCATGGGTTCCTAATAAAGTTTGAGTGTCCTGTGTTGGGTCTTTACGGTTGTGGAAAAAAGGTGGACGTTCTGGATTAGACTTTGGTATTCCTATGATCTGGATGGAGCCTACGAATCATTTAGATGATTGTTACTTCTGCGCAGTAGATGTTAAAGGTTTTAATCGAAATCAAACGTGGAGATACCCAGACTTACAGTCTACGAAATGTCCAGTTCTACACAGTGAAAATCTCCCTCGACCCATATACATTTCAAAAGTAATAATTCGCATGCCCTCAGAAACAAGGATGTTACCAAATTCACAGAAATCGGGACCATCTACTAGTGGAAGTGAATGGGAAGGTGAAACATCTACGCCAAAGTTATTTTCTCATAATGAACTCAGTGATTTAATACGTGATCTCAATTTATCAAAACAAGAATAAGAACTGTTAGCCTCAAGATTGAAAGAAAAAAATTTATTGGCACCAACAGTAACAATTACAACATACAGAACGCGAGAAAAAGAGTTATTACAATTTTTAAGTGAAAATGAAGGATTAGTGTATTGTAATGATATCGCGAAGCTGCTTATAGACATGGGTTTAAAAGAGTACAAATCTACTGAATGGCCCCTTTTTATTGATAGTTGCAAAAGAAGTTTAAAATGCGTCTTATTGCACAATGGAAATAATAAATTTGCATCAATTCCAATTGCCCATTCAACGAAACTCAAAGAAGAATATGAAAATGTAAAATTAGTTTTAGAGAAAATTAAATGCTCTGAACATCAATGGCTGATCTGTGTGGATTTAAAAATGGTTAATTTTTTACTTGGCCAACAAAGTGGATAAACAGAATACCCTTGCTTTATTTGTATGTGGGATAGTAGAGCAAAGCAACTTCATTGGGAACAAGATGTTTGGCATGTGAGAAATTCTTTAACTGTCGGTAAAGCCAACGTAATAAGGAGCCGCTGGTGAGCAGAGACAAAATCATACTTCCACCATTACATATTAAATTAGGTATGATTAAGCAATTTGTAAAAGCGTTGAACGGAAATTGTTTTAATTACATTTGCAGAAAATTTCCGAAGCTTAGTATGAAAAATGGGAAGGTGGAATATTTGATGGTCCTTAAATACGGCAATTGATGAAAGACTCAGATTTTATCAAAGTTATGACTGTTCCGGAAAGTAAAGCTTGGAAAAGTTTTGTGTTGGTTGTCGAAAATTTCCTAGGTAACCATAAAGCAGCAAATTATGAAGAAATTGTGCAAAATATGCTGACAAACTTTCAGACTTTAGGAGCACATATGAGTATCAAGTTACACTATCTCCGCAATCATCTAGATAAATTTCCGGATGATTTAGGAAATTATAGTGAGGAACGGGGAGAGCGGTTTCATCAAGATCTAAAAGTGATGGAAGAAAGGTATCAAGGTCGATGGGATTGTCACATGATGGCAGATTACTGCTGGTCTTTGAAAAGAGATTGTCCCCTGAGAAATTATAGAAGAAAAGCTCATAAAAGGCGTTTTATGGAAATATGAAATATAATTTCGACATTTTCCTCTTTATTTACTTCGATGTATCCGAATTTCTCGAAACATAACTGACATTATAAATATATCTGTTATTTTGTTTCTTGTTTTACGATTTTTGTATGTAAAATGAAAATAAAGATTTAAAAAGAAATCAGAGCAAATCCTACAAAATCATTGATAGTTTCACGAATTGTGTGCATAAATAGACCCAAAATCATTTTCATATCTAGGGCAACAAAACCATTGTAGACCAGTGTTATTTATACCTTTTTATAAACTACTTCGGGAATTAATCAATTCGAAGATTCAACCCTTTCATAAGGGGTTGAAACGCGTGAAAAATGCCTTTTCTTCAACTTTTTTCTGAAAGCTTGTAATTTTTTTATTCTCCGAGGTAGGTTATACCGCTACATCCATGTTTCTCAAAATTTTGTTTGTTTTCTTGATTTCAAATATCGCGTTCGATCTGTATCACTGCGACCGCAAAACCAATCACTTTTGAAGCGTCGTCCTCAGTGCCACATTCTACAAAGAACTTACATGCGGCGCCAACAAAAAAATTTTTTTGTATACCTATTTTTATGTAAGACAACATGTAAAAAGTTTTTCTTTCATACATAATAAAGATTTAAAAAAAAAAAAATTCTAAACAATCCTTTCATTTTGTCATTCTGAAGTGATAACACCCCTTAATACAGAATAATAGACGTTAAGTGATATAAAATTAAATCGGTTTGGGAGTGCCTAATATTTGCAGTTGCAAAAAGTACTGTGGCACCCGAGGTTTAGTTTGAAATTTGGCATGCAAAAATTATGCTGGTCCAATTGCACGAATATGGAAAACTCTGAAGAAAATCATTCTGATGAAGAAGAGGATGAAGAAGAACCAAGTCTGAATAATATGACTTTTTGTTAACCATATTTTTTCAATTAATAAAAAATATTTCTGTATTTATACTCAAGAAATCATATTTCAACTATTATTTGATACCACACTTTCGTGAAAACCTTAAATATCAGGAGAAGAGGTGCACCGTAGGCAGCAGGTAGCTCGAGAACCATCGCAGTTACCATATTCGTGTTCAGTGACCTCAAAAACCCCTGAGTAATGACTTTTCCTGATTTCCAATGAAAATAAAACAAAACTCCAGGAGACGAGATGCAGCCTGGGTACTAGGTAGCTCGAGTACCATCGCCGTTATCATATTCGTGTTCAGCGACCTCGAAAACCACCTGTCGATATTTTCTGAGTTGCAAATTTTTCATATTATATGCACTTTGGAAAATGTATTTTTCTTATGCAGAAAATGCAATTTCAATATTACCACTCCCGATTAAGTTCACAAACTTTTCTGATGTTTTTCCAAAACGAATGCAAAAAGTGTCATAGCTATTGATCTTGCTAGGAAAAATTGGTAGGTTTAATGCTTCGTTCCCTCGACTGATTCTGAAACTAGCATTTCAAAGTCCATTTTACATTGAGCCCTGACACTGTTGAACTCACCTCCACTTCTCTCATCCTCCTTTTGAGATTATCAAAACTTAATATAGAACCTCTCCAGGCTCTTAACTGATACTTATACTCAGAGTGCATTACTGTTCCAGACCATTTGTTCTTTGGACATATAATATATTAATCTGAAGCGTAAACAATGACAACAACAAACATGTTTAAACTGAATGGGATCCATAATTACGCCTGCTGTTGACACTGCTTAGTGCACGAACATACATATTACCCTCGTCCATGCAAAGCAAAACTGTTTCTATCCTTGTTAACTGCAATATAACTATCGAGTTATTCAAATATTTTCATCGCCCGACCTCATTATTTATCAAAACTCTGAATAAGCATGAATTTTATATGTTGCTTTATGTTCATTTAATAAAATATACATCAGTTTGTTTGATGAGGAGAACGATGAATTTTTCTACGAAAATCAATGAAGGAGGTGTGGTGAAGCGGATTACTTCAAGAGCCTGTTCTCTGAATGTTAACCGGAGTGGAATGTCAAGTTGATGCTGAATAGGTTCCCTCAACTTCCAAATGACTTCACTACACATGCCTGATGCTACAAACAAAAAGGGAAATTGCTCGGGGAGGTAACTATTTCTGTTTACCCCCAGACCTTCCGCTTGAATATTTGAATATAGTTGACAAATGACCCAATGATCCATCGTATTTCATTGAGTTCTTGTGTTTGAAACCGTAACAGACTGAAGTTTCACAGTAATGGAAACAATTTATTCCTCTATTTGCCAGGTCTCATACATATTCTTGAATTCGCAACGAATGAGGAGCTTCAAGATGTACTG
Source organism: Cryptolaemus montrouzieri (assembly GCA_013387265.2). Taxonomy (NCBI): domain Eukaryota; kingdom Metazoa; phylum Arthropoda; class Insecta; order Coleoptera; family Coccinellidae; genus Cryptolaemus; species Cryptolaemus montrouzieri. The sequence goes on from JABFTP020000001.1 coordinate 12,323,223, forward strand.
CTGTAAATTATACTTCTATCAATTTCAAGAAAATAAATTCAGAAGTACTACTTCTTTCGGTCCTCTAATATTCGCAAACATCTCAGTAGCAGTGGGTTACATTGTTTTGGAATGTGAATTTCTTAAATTAAACACAAGTAGTCATTACTTGATACAAATCCGTTTCGTAGGATAAATGAAAGTATATTTGAATTACACTTATTTACTATATTTGTAATGCATTTCTAAGTCATCAGACAGATACAAAATGAAAATCAAACTAAGGTACAACAATCAATATATTATCAACAGTATTGACCAGAAAGTGAGTAAAATGCCTAAGACAATTCACAGAATTAGTATAAGGTAACTCGGCTGGTAAGAATTAGAAAATATACTCAAAAAATTACAACTTGCGAAATGATCGCTATATGCATAGACGCCATTGAAGAATGTTGAATATCCTTCCTTGAACGAGCTGGTTTTCCGATCCACCCTTCTTTATCACCGTCTACCGGAGCCTCACAGCAGCGATACAGCTCGGTCGGATATAAATATATACTGGGTGATTCACAAGTGACGCGGTGCTCTGTAGCTCATACACTCTTGAAGATTTCATTTTCGTTCGAACAGTATTATATTTAATAAGTAAGAATCTACTTCAGCAATTTATTTTGCAGTAAACACGGTGTCCTAATTTTCTATAACAAAATCTTGGGGGGTTTAATCAGATTGGAAGTCCACTTTTTTTTTTAAATATTCATGAAAATAGACTCTTACATAATTGCATGCTCCTTCGGCCAGAGAGGATGAATACTTTCTTCCTTTCGTTTTCTTATTGTCCAAGGATAGCTTTACTGATAGAATGAAATAGATTATCCTCATTTTATACAAGAGTGACTGAAAAAGTTATTGAATATTGTTATTTAAAAATATCCCATATTGAGTTTTTCACATGGAACACTCTGTATTTTATAGTTCATGTCAACGCATAAAATATAGTGCTATATTTTTAGGCAGTAACCTTATCTTTATTTCCGATCATTTTCGAAATATTCGATTATTTGTAAAAATTTTTGATGAAAATTCTACAAACCGTATCAGAGTCATCAACATGTATCATTATTGGCACAGAAATTTTTTTTCTGTAATGATTCAAGTAGTAAATAACGAAATCTAAACAAGATAATTCTTTTAACGAATGATAAAATCAAGATGATACAACGTAAATCGAGGTACGTGTTGACATTATTTGTTATTTGTGCCTTCTGTCAAGTGTCCGGACATATCATATTCTGCATTTTACATGGTAACCTTATCAGTGTTTCGTTTCGAATCACTTTTGAAGTGAAGTTTAATCCCAATTTTCTCAATTGATTGCCATGAAGTTCTTCAAAGAAGAAATGGTTGATATGATTTTCATTCTGGGTAAGTGTGATGAAAATTTCTTGTTGGCAAGTAGAGTTTATGCACAAAGGTTTCCTGATAAGAGGCATCCTGATGCAAGATGATTTGAAAAATTTCAAATAAGATCTATCCAAACGGGTAATATCGTTTACAAAAAAACATGAAAAACCGAAAACTGCTACAGCTGAAGACAACCAGTTATCGGTTTTGTTGACAGTGACAGACGAACTATATAAAAGCCAGAGAGTAATTTCTCAGTTAATAGATATAGATCAAACTTCCATCCAGAAAATCTTGAAAGTGAATATATTTTATGCATATCGTGTACAGCAAAAATATGACATTTGTAATATTTTTTGAACGACTGTCAAATTTTTTTCGCAAATTTTTCTTCAAATTAAACAAGTTCCACGAAGAAATAATATATGGGCGATGTCAACCCAAATAATTGGGTCCCTAATGATTCTTAAACATCTAAAGATCATAATCGGCATCACTTAGGAGACTGAACCTGGCCATCGGGGCTCTCTCGGTCAAACAGAGAGGGAATTTGCGGAAATATCGCAGGTTATGTATTTTTTTCATTATCTCCTTAGTCCTTTTCATGACCTTGCTCGATATGTAAAATCTTTTCTTAGATTTGTGTAGACATATAAGAAGTATGATTGTTGAAATATTTTTTTCTTTTTCCATTGTTACCGATTCCTGTCCCAAACCCCCTTCCTTTCACACCTGTCTCCGTTTGAAAATCATGGAATGCAAGCGAGAATGAAGCGGCTAAACAGAAAAATCTTTGGTACTCTCTATGTACACACGACACTAACACAACATAAACAGACAAGCTATTGCTAGTGCAATAGCGACAAGGAAACGAGTTTTTTCCTCAGATTTCTTCACTCGTTTATTGAATCATATACAAGATAGTATGGTTCCCCTGTTACATTTCTTGAGCTCATACTTGTGACTGATACTGAACAATCAAAACTATGAAAATCGAATCAATTTTAGCCATTGGGCAAGTGACAAAGTAGCGGAAATTGGTTTAACAGAGTTCTTTTCTCGAACGAGGCATCTTTCCACAGGAATGGGCTTGTCAACAGGCACAGCTTTCATTATTACGCCACAAAAAATCCCTACCATATGAGACAAATAGATCACCAGCATCGTTGGTCCTTGAAAGTATGGGCCTCTATAGTAGATGGATATCTGATTGGGCCGCACTTTTTTGACGGGCAGTTCAATAGTGAAATATATTTAGGTTTCCTGCTAAATCATATACCAATGTTACTTGCCGATGTACCAGAGCATTTAAGACAAGATTTGTGGTTTCAACAGGATGGAGCACCGACACATTACTCACATTTAATTAGAGAGCATTTGAATCATGTATTTCCAAACAAATGGATAGGACGTGGTGCTCCTGTTAGATGGCCAGCTAGGTCTCCGGACCTTACAAGTCTGTATTTTTTCTCGTGGAGTATATTAAGGGCATCGTTTTCCAGATTCCTTCTACAACACAGTTGTATATGAGACAGAGATTAGTCGACGCCTTTCGGTCAGTTAATCCGTAAATGTTGTCGAGAGTTCAACGGTCTTTCCTCAGAAGGATTGAGTTGGGTCTACTGAGAAACGGGCAACATTTCGAACACTTAATGAAATAGTAAATCTACCTAGTCGATCATGTCACCCAAAAACCAATCTCATACATATTTCTTACACGACTACATTAAAATATCTCCATTTCTCTGAACAAGTATGATGATATGTACCGATAAGCACTTCTTTCGCAACCTCTGATTTTATTTTATTTTTTCTCATTTCGAAAATGGTCAAAAATAAAGATAAGGTTACTTCTGCGAAAATATAGCACAGTATTTTATGCATTGACATGAATAATAAGATACAAGGTGTTCCATTTGAACAAATCAAGGTACGATATTTTTAAAATTACAATATTCAATAATTATTTCGAGTCTTTCCTGTATAAAATGAGGAACACCTATTTCAATTTATCAATTAAACTATCCTTAGGCAATAAGAAAACTAAAGGGAAAAAGTATTCATCCTCTCTGGCCGAAGGATCACGCGATGATGTGAGAGCCAATTTTCATGAATTTGAAAAAAAGTATTGTAACGAAACTTCTCACCTAAAAAACATATTACTTAAAGACATTATAGCAGAGTTTAGGCCGCTCCTGAATGTTCAACAAAAAAGTAGTCTTCCAATCTGAAAAAATCTCCCAAGATTTTTTTATAGAACATAGGGACACCCAGTTCACTTCAAAATAAATTTCTGAAGTAGAGTTTTACTTTTTTAATACAATACCGTTCGAACAAAAATGAAATCTTCAAGAGTGTACTCGCTACAGACCTCCGCACCACTGGTGAATCACCCAGCATATATGGGCTGCGCCAGAGACAACCGAACAACTTTTTCTAGTATACATTTCGCAATTTTAGAGCTAGATCATTTATTCGTGCTTCATTGGAAAGCCGAAGGACTAGATTTTTTAGGTACGGAAATTTCACTTTCGGTGAAATTCAATATGGCTGATTCATTCGAAAATGAGAGCAATATTCCAAGATCGCTGGAACGTTGTCTTTTCACTGAAAAATTCGAATGGGGCATTCAGTCAATAATTCAGTCTTTTCGGAACATGTTGACATTATGACCCAAACAATATTAAAAGAATTGGTGAGAGAGCAGCGTGAAGAATTTTTTTAATTCTGATTTTCAGCTGAAATCGACATATATTCTTCACCTCATGGCGTTGGCACTCCTGAAGTTGTTGTATTTTTCATAGATGTTCTAGGAAGAAGAAACCATTTTTTACTAAAACCAACCTAAAATTTGATTTCCGTTCAGATTAAAAATGACCGACTTTTTTTAATATTAAGAATTTTCCTCGCACCTTCAAAAAGTTTTCTTGGTAGTAATGAATCAACTGCGTAATTCAGTCACTAGATTAAACCTTTCCCATTATTTTGAGGGTTTCGAACTCGAATATATATTCAGATTTATGCCAATTGTCGTAAATGATGTTTCTCTTTTCCACCATCATATGCACCTCCCGATGTGAAACCTCTGAACAAAGACTAAATGCATTAACTCTATGATGAATAACAAATAATAAATTGTTTGAACTCGAATTTTAATTTGGTGTTGCTTGTTTTTGACGTTTTAAATTGTAGAAAATGGTTTTAACAAATGAGGATAAGCCTTCCATTGAATGCTTATTTTTCGTAGCTATACTGCTAGGCAAATATTACGCCAATTTCCAGCCCCTAATTACAAAAAAAGAACAATGTAAGATCTTGAGGAAATATTTCGGACAACAGGGTCAGAAAGAAGACCAGATACTGGTGCAGCTAGAACTGTTAGAACACAGGTACTCGCCTTCTTCATAACCCGTTTCGAGCATGAACTCTACTCTTTTTGTATTACAAACTCAATTGATAATTTCAGGATAACATTGAGCGAATTTTTGCATTAGCAGTCTGCCCTATCAGAAATCCAGGAACCAGCTTGACTGTTTCCCAAATGTCTCAGAGATGCGAAATCTCAAACACCTCTGTTAAAATAGTAATAAGACACGACACGATTTGGGTCTTAAGTATTTTTGGAAGCCCTATAATTTTCAATTGACTCAAGCTGTCAAAAAGCGCACTCTCGAGCGATGCAGGAATTTATTAAATAGATTAAGAATACGAGACGAATTGAAAATATTTGGTTCACAGACGAAAAATTCTTCAGTGTTGCCCCACCAAAAAACAGCCACAATGACAGAAATTGTGTTTCGATGAATGAAATCAAGAGAAGTGTGCCTTTAATTCGTTCGCAGAGGAAAAGACAAAATTTTTTCAGGCATTTAATGGTCTCTGCCGGTATTTCGAGCTTTAAATCAAATATCATTTTTTATAGAACAATGCATAAAATTAGATTTGAGAAATTATTATCACATAATTCTCGATGACATGTTACTAACTACTGAGGCGTCAAATCCTCAGTTCACTTTCATGCAGGTGAATGATTTCTGTTTTTGTATGACATGAATAAGTACAGTTGTCACTAGCTGAAAATGAACGGTTGAGAAATTGAGTAGATTCTGAATGATTTTTATTGATTTCAATCTTTGGAATTCTACATTTTTTTCCATATTCTTCTGACAACGTTTGTCTAATAAATGAACAATCAGTACTATATCACAAAAAAATGCTACTTACTTTCAACTGATCGTCAGTGTACAGGGTGTCCCAAATCAGATATTTCTAAAGGAAATCTACTTCAATTGATTTTAGGATGGAGCCAGATGTCATAGCAGCCACCATACTATGAATTATCTAAGACATCGTAGACGATATCATTGAACTAGAACAATGGCCCCCAAATATTCCCGATCATAATCCGTGCGAGTATTATCTGTGGGGTCATTTAGAAGATATGGTGTACAAAACTGGTATTGTTTTCAATAATTGTGAGGAGCTGAGGCACAACATTCAAGAACGCTGGGAATATCTTGATCAAGTAATTTCGAGATCCATAGAGAGCTGGAGAAGACGGGTGCAAATTATTGTGGATGCCAATGGAGGTCATATTATATTCTGAGTACTCGATGCTTTTTGTTAAATGTTTTACTCAAATAATTTGTTAACGAAAATCATGTCGTGTTATTATTCTCGCAGATGTTTTCATCATTTGACATCTCTGAGATATTTGGGAAACAGTCATCCTGATTCTCTCGACCAACATTTTTCCTCAAGATCATAGATTGTACTTTTTCTGTAATTTGGGGCTGAAATTGGCGTAATATTTGCCGAGCACAAATAAACATTCAATAAAACGCTTATCCTCATTTGTTAAGACCATGTTAACAATTTCGTACGTCAAAGACAAAAAACACCAAGATAAAATTCGAGTTCAAACCAGATGTCATCTAAAACTCAATGACTTCTCATTTTTTTTTGTTTATCATAGAGTTAATGCATGTTCGGTGGTTTTTCAACGGGAATTCCTTATCAAGTTGAAGAAGAGAAACATTATTGACGATAATTTGCACAATTCTGAATCAATTTTCGAGTTCGACCCCTCAGAATGATGAGAACAGTTAAATATAGTGATTGAATTACGCAGTTGATTCAATACGATCGGGAAAACTATTTTAATGCTCGGGAAAATTGTTGATACTCAAGGAAGTCGGCCATTTTGAATTCGAACGGAAATCAAACTTTAGGTTGGTTTTAGTATAGAATGGTTCTTTGTCTTCCTAGAACATCCATGAAGAACACAACAACTTGTGGAGTGGCAACGCCATGAGGTGAAAAATATATTTTGATTTCAGCTGAAAATCAGAAGGAAAAAAATTCTTCACACAACATTTTTACCAATTCTGAGAATATTTTCGAGATTAATACGTCAAATTGTTCATGAAAGACTGATTCATCGACTGAATGCCCAATCCACATTTTTAAGTGAAAAATAAACATTCCAGAGATCGTGAAATATTGCTCAATTTAGAACGAGTCAGCCATATTAAATTTTACCGGAAGTGAAATTTCGATACGATCTTTGGAAAATCTAATCCTTTGGCTTTCCAATGAAGCAGGAACAAATGATCCAGGTCTAAAAATTGCGAAAGCTATAACAGAAAATAAAATGGTCCGGTTATCTCTGGCAAGGCGCAATTTACCTGTAATGGAAATATTAATCTGAAGTATTTCCATGTGTATTATTGATAGAACCCGCACGTCAAAGCTGTCAAAAATACCCAATAACGGGTTTCATTTTGATAACACTGTGCTCCTATATAAGAATCAATTGATCGGTCCTCATTTCCTCAAAGGAACTCTAACCTCGAAGATTTTTTTCAATTTCCTTCGAAATGATCTACCTATGCCCATGCAGAATATTGCATATGGAAGAGTTTATCTTCAGCTGGAGGTTACTACATACTACTATGGCTTACCAGTGGGAAATTTTGTAAATAAAAGATTCATAAATTATTTGAATGGCTGAGGACGTACGATATCTTGGCCAGCCAGGTCTCCAGATCTGAACCTCCCCAATTATTTTTTATGGCGATACTTACGGAATTTAGTTTATGAGGTAGAAATTAATTCGTTTCAGCAAGTGGAAGCAAGAATTCACCAAGTTTGTGATGAGGTGCGAAATCGGCCTGACTATTTCAGGAAGTCCATTAACTAACAGGAAATGTGTTGAATCTGATCATAGACATATTGAATATTCGTTGAGAAATTGAAATATTATTATTGTTTCTCATACTGGATTTAATTTTCGACCTTAATATAATTGTTTCAAGAAAAGCAATAAACAATAACGAACAGATGTGAGCACGTAAAAATCCCAACACTTGTAAACCATCTTTGGCCGGTCATTATAAATCAAATCACAGTACAAACGAGCTAAATAGTCCCGTTCGTTTCGGTGCTTCAGAAATCGTTTCCTGGAAAATTCTCCTGTCGGTTAACATTTGATGAAATAAATATCTTCTGTGATATCTTTCGCGAAGAGTCTACACGTGTGAATTTAATGTAAGAACAACCATTCATGAATCCGTGAATCAATGAATAATCCCTCCTAACAAGATCTAGTTTCCAAATCTACATGCCATGCATGCAACCCCCAAGAGCCACAATACTGCAATTAAGGAGAATGCCGAAACACGAAGCGTCTCAAGTTTATATATGTAGACTCTTCGCGAAAGATATCGCGTAAGATATTTGTTTTATCGAATTAACTGAAAGGAGGTTTTTCCTGGAAACAAGGTTTAGAGCACCGAAGCCAACGGGACTATTTTTCTTCTTTGAACCGTAATGTGATTCACTGTCCCGCAAAAGATGGTCTACAATTGTTGGAAGTTTACGTCCTTGCATATGTTTGTTATTGTTCCTTGCTTTTCTCGAAGTCTGGTAGCGGGATCACCGTCTCGGTCCATGGAGGTCGACTTTCGTATGTATGTCCGAGTTGCGCCTTAGCTTAAATGGATCTGTTTAGTTAGGATGCTGAAAAGAGATATGTGACACTGATTAGTTCCTCATGCATGAAACTGCTGTCTGTCGCTTCGTTTCTTGGCATCCTGCCTTACCCGGCGTTGGTGTAGTGAACTTATGTAACATGTTTGGTGTTGTGGGGTGAAATTCACCCCATTCGTTTTTCGCGTGGAAAAATTATTTTCACAATTTGTTTCGGGAATTTGATAAATGACAGCGTTAACAGACACCATATTTTTTCAGAAAAAAAAATAGCATTTGATTCACCCAACTACAGAATATAATAAAAAATAAGATATTTTCACATAATTTAATGAAAAAAAAATATACAATATATGATTCAATCAAAGAGAAAAATGCGAACTAGAAATATTGAAAGATGAAAATTTTACAGTATGCTCTATTGATAGCAATTTTGACATAGAATAAGACTATGCTCCAGACACAAAAAACTTCACATTTGGCACACTTCTTTTGGCACTTCCTATCTTCACCCCTGGGGCACATTCCATATCTTCCAATAGTTTTCTGCCTTTTTGGCTCACTCTCATTCGGTTCTTATTCGTTCCTATTCAATGAAGATTTGATAGAATTTTTCAATCGCTTATGCAACCTCTCATTATCTTTATGAGACAGAAATGCTTTTGCACAAGCTGCAAGCCCAAATCTAAAAGGAATTCTCTTCTCTTTTGTATATTCTTAGTGTTGCTTTGATATGTTATTCTAGCATTGATAGCCCCGACGTTCATCATCGAAAAAAATGGTTGAAGGCCATCTTCTACTATTACGTGATACGTCATAATTCCTGCATAGTTCGTCGATCACATCTACTCCGCATTTGGTGAAATTATAAAAATCTATTATTACAAGTTTTTTGCTTCTCCAGTTCTTTCAGCTATTTTATCGTCGTGGTGAAGCGTGGAGGCAACCAGTACTACTTTTTCCTTCTTCGGTATATAAGATAATATGGTAGTGTCTTTTTGAAAACCTAATTTGGTAGAAAAGACTTCTCGATTTCTAGTATCTACAAACGCAGGTGAAAGCTCAGCTTTATTTTGTCTTATGGTGCCAACAGAAGTAAGTTTGTCATTTTTCAACAGATGGGTCATCAGCGGAACACTGGTAAACCAGTTTTCCAAATTCATATTTCGGTTAGTTTCACTGATGGGTGCCATTAATCTGTCAACAACATCGAACGTTGAATAAGATACTTTGAATGTGCCATTTTGTTGTTGACCCGCATATGGTTCCATATTCACTACGGAATATGATTTTGCATCAACTAAAGCGAATATTCTCAATCCGTACTTTGAAGGTTTATTTGGCATATATACTCGAAAAGTACATCGACCACAAAATGCAGGCAGCTGTTCATCTATGGTGTAGTACTTGCTAGGAGAATAAACACCTTGACAGTTTTCAACAAACTTAGTGAAAAATGCTCTAATGTGGGTGAATTTATCAATTTGTAGCCTAATGTGTCTGTTTTCAGAGTTATTAAAACGCAAGAATCTGAATAGTGATTGAAATATTTGCAGAGACATAACTCTTCTGAATATATCAATTCCTAAACCATTAATTTTCCATTGGTCCACTAGATTGGAACAATTGGTTTAGTAAACCCCAGATTAGAAAAGAAGACCCAAAAAAGCACGAAGTTCGGCAGCATCCTCTTCTTTGAATACATATTTGTGCTGATCATCATAAGAATCCCGAATAGAAGCCAGAGGCTGATTGGTATATTTTATAATACTATTAATAGTTACCTCATCAGAAAAAGAATCGAAGCATTCTCAAGCTGTTTAGCGGTTCCTTGCAGCAACTATATCTTCATTTTCAGGATCGCTCGAATCGACAAAGTCATCATTTTCCAGATCATGCCATAAGGCGAGGAGCTTCCTTTGTTGTTCTTCGTAACTCATTTCCCTAAATAAGCAACAGAAAAATCAATATCACCTAAAAACTAACCCCGCATCACGAAAGATACCTGTATGACTTGAAAAAAATAGAATAGCGTGGTGGGGTGATCATCACCAAAATCGTCTATGATCTATAACGTCAGTGGTGTTGTTGGGTGAAAATTACCAAGTCGAACTTCGCACTCAAACAACAAATATGTAAACTCACCTAGAGCTAAGAGGCAACTGACACAACAATATTCAGTTCAACATTCGAAGGTACTGTACAGGTGGGAGCGCTGAAAATCTCCGTATTTTCGTGATGAGCAATTGAATAACACTATGGGTGATTTCAACCCCACCACCAGTGCACTTGAGGGCTGCGTGCATGGCAGGCAGATTTGAGAACTGTCTCTTGTCGGACTCCAATTCAGAACGAATTAGTATTAGTATACTTGGTGGTATATCCAACATCAAAATACAACCTAACTTATGGTTATAAGGGAACGGATCATTCGTAACACATGAACACAGTTGTATAAAACAACAAAGCTTTGACTGATTAGTTATTTCTCACTCACCTCGTATGCAACACTGACACTAATTTTTGGCATAATAATATCATGGTTTGTTCACAGTTCGTGTATAATTTCTCTGATGAATTCAATTTTTCAGATCCATTTATTTCATTAGAATATATATGTGCCGTTCAGGATATATCTCCACAATAATTTATTTAATGGGAATGATATTTAATATTTATATTTGTCATGCACTCGTTTTGATTACACAAATAATTGGGAGGGTAATCTCTTCGGTATAGAACCTTTCATTTTCATTTTAAAAATATATGAAACGGTGGTTGTATTCATTATAATAAAAACACATAAATTCAATTCGTAATTGGGACGATAATTTGTAACTAGTTTGTTATTGATGAATAATAATTACCGTTATATAAGCTAATATAATACATGGCGCTAATAAATTAATGCACATTTTCAATGTTTCAGATTCATTTCTTGGTCGGCAACTAATTATTAACACATGTTTCTTCGGATAATTCCAGATGTATGACAAAAACATTCGATGTATTTTCTTTGCATTTGTGCTCATCTCCTGAGAAATAAAATGAAAGAAATAAAAATAATTGATCGATGAAGCCTGAACTACGTGATAGTTGATAATCATAATGAATAATAAAATGAAACAAGTTACTATGTTTTATCTATTACTAATTTATTGATGTGAAGAAAGACAAAATTCTATATTGGTTGGACAGGTTTCGAAGATACGTTCATTATCAACAACAAGCTAATGAAAACTGAATACTTTTGTACAATACAGGAATTACCATCAATAAAATGCTAGTAGAGGTAACAGTAACTTGAATAAAGGTGATTGGTAGGTAACCAAGTCTACCTGGTCGTTAAGGAGCTTAACCCTTTCTACACTAGATGCCTTGAAAATTTCCATCGATTCAAAGTTATTGAGTTGAGTAGAGTGTCGTTTAGCGGATATTTTTTGTGAAGTCGTTTATTTGGTTTTCATAGTCTCAATTATGTTTCGTATTGTTTGAACTTTATCTTCTGGGAAAATTTCCCGGATTTCCTTCCGTTTGGTCTTTGAATGTTTAATGATGTTTTTTGTTTCTGAGTTATCCTCAATTGAATTTAGATCTACAGGCATAACCTCAGATCTATCTTTTGAACTGGAAGGCAAAAGTGGCCGATTGAAGTCTTCTTTGGAAATCGCTTCAGCCTGAGACAACTCATTTTGGCTCGGTGATTCTGTATAAATTGTACACGAAAAAGGATTCAGTGAATTATTCTTCCACCTTCAAGTTTTCAGGAAGCTTTTCCACGTCTTCGGGATGGATGTAGACCTGACGCCGAAAACTTTTAACGTGACTTATGTATATCTCTACATTGCTGAGTCTAGCTCTGATACCAAGTTTAACTGAACTTCCTTCTATAGCTTCGTTAGGTACGATAGAAAACAGGTTCGAAAGTACAAATCTCTTGTTTCTGGCTAGCCACGGTCTTATAGAGAGAAACTGGCCTTGAACAGTGATTTCTTCATCAATTATAAGATCTGCACTTTCTTTTCAATCTTAGAACATACAAATTCTAGAATTTGAAATACTAGAGATCCACCTACTTCAGTTACATCAAGTATTTTACTGATTGCCACCATGTATTCGCAAACTTGAGCACCATCTATAAAATCGATGATGATTTCTTGTGCCCTTTCGTCTAGTTAGACCGCTGAGCAGCCTTAGCATAAATTTTTGCGTTCACTTGAATTTTCACTTTGGGTTTTTGAGTTTTGAGACTGATTATCATTCCCTGGTTGAGCGATATCGCCAAATGACTCGATCCACCAGGGTTTTATGAGCCAGATTTCAGGATGCAACCGATCACCTGTGTTCTGCACTAGCCACTGTATTTTTATTTTGATTATTTATTTAAGATAATTGGAGTACGTTTGACAGTTTCTGACATTTTTGCTTTTATAACTTGTGTCAAATAGTCAATTGATTCCTCCGTTACTACGTGAAAGTTAATCATGATGATGATATGAAACTTAAATTATGTATTATACTATGACATGAGATTTATTGAGAACTAGCGAGCCCATTAAGATTGCCTTTTATATCTAAATAGCCAATATACTAAACGCCTAATATACTGAAAGCCTTTTAAATTAAACGCATAATATACTTAACCCCAAATATACTGAACGCCTTTTCATATCCAACTCTATCTATACTGAACGCCTTCATTATTCATATTTATACTTAATAGTTCGTTATGTTAAATGGAACTCTTTCATATATTGCCTCACTCATCCTTAAGGTAACGCAGACTTCAGTATTGTTTTATGCATACTGACTCATCTACCACACAAATTTCAACACTATTCACTACTATCTCAACTCAAAGAGGTACATTCAATTTGAAAATCTCAACTTTCTACAATTGAGCTAGAATAAAATGAAATTAGAAATATTACAACATTGATTCGAAAAAAATTGTTCAATCACCCTTTAGACATGGAAATTCAAACCAGCGACAATTCTAAAATTAATTTACAATTTTTCAAATTTTTGTTCCAAAAGTATTTATTATATATACTTCAGAAAGATCGATATATGCAGGTCTATAGCTGTATTAGATCAGATAAGAATTGAATAAGATTCATGAATTATAATACCAAGCAAATATGAGCTTAAAACAGCAAGATGGAAGAATTGCTTCTCCGTGTAGTAATGAAATGGAAAATAGAAGTTTTCTCAAATTAAAATTTCTTGGGAGTATCCAAAAACAGAGCGAGAAATTAGTTATCAAATAAAGGAACACTACTAAATACATAGAAATTTTGCCTTATGTGATTGCCCTATACGTAACAATTTTGTAAAAATTCAAATTTACCAAAATTCACCAGAAAGAACAAACATCTTCAGAATCGAAGTGTTATTTTGGAAAGCAGCAATGAGATCTACGAATTTGTTTACATTATGGACCCTCATATACAATACACAGTTATTCACTTACCTTTCCAACATTTTTGTTAAGTCTCCTTAACTCCATTTTATTACAACATTCCGTTTGAATCACATTGTTTAGGTTAGAACAAATACAAAATGTTGAATTTATGAAATATAAAAGTTTGTCTTTTCTTTCCTCAAACAAAATCTACATAAAATGGATAAAATAAACATCAAACTACGTTCATTTACCTCTAAAAGTTTATTTCTAATTTCGATAAACTTTTCATTCAAATATAATTCGAATTACTCATTTTGACAGATCGAATATAAGACTAATTGATATAAGGTTAGATTCGATTGCCACTCAGAAGAGAGAGAGCACTATATACTAGATGGTGGTAGTACCGAAATTATGTTGGTGAAAATAAATATTACTAACTATTTCCATCTCGATATTTTCATTCAAAAGAGAGAGCATTCAATTTTACACGTTATTAAAGCTCACTTCCGACGTTGAATATCGATCTAAGGGGCGGAAGAAGAGTGACTTCGACGTCTCAAAAATTATCCCAAATTTGAAAATTAAGTCGTAGAGTAACAATTTCTCTTCGCGGATCCGATCTCGAGATATGTAGGAATCGTTCGATACCCGAATCCATTCTCCCGTTAACCCCGTATAAGTAGGACGGACGAAAGAAAACCACATATTTTGACAGCTCAAAGTTCGTTAATTTCTGTACGTCAGAGATATTCGGAATTACGAAAATGAGCGAAATTTTGCAAAAGTCCGCCGATAGCTCTTCGTTGAATCGAAAATTCTCGAATTTTCCTGTAGGTTAACGTGAATGGAACTATTGCGGCGCAACATGCGAAACTTGAGGTATGCTCTTCGTTCAGTTTTAGAAACGATCGAACTCAATGGAAAAATTTGTATAGACATGAGAGTCTGACGAAATTATCCCCTTCACTCGCGAAAAAATCGGAGATCTTTTTTATTTTCGATTTTCGGGGCTTTCTTTGCGAATTTATGCTCAAGCGATCGTTCCGATTGCCTTCCGAAAGATCGAAGTTTCCGATTCCGAAAAAATCTTGCCGTCTCGTCTTTCTTCAACTTTGGCACGGTTCTTCCTCAGACCATTCGACATAAAAAATTTTCGCGACCGCTTTCGCCCCCCAATTTTCAGCCACGTCGCTTCTTTTCCGCCCGGTTCAAGCTACCGTCATCCCGTCGGATTATTCCTGAAAAAGATTTCACGACAAATATATAGTATGAATTATATTAATTTTATACGTCAAATTACGCAGTGAAAAGTGTGAAGATAAGTCATAGTGTTATTTTCATCGAAATCAAATTTACAGAAATCAAGGAATGTACAAGAAAAAAGGATTCACTTCAGTTGAAATGAACGCTGATATATGTTGATAAAGTAGTATTTGTTTTTATTAAATCTAATAGTTCATTGTTCGCGTAATTATTCATCAATATTTTCCCATGAGAGATCATTGACGAGAGAAAGTCGTAGTTTAAAATTGTTCTGATTCTCAAAGACTTAATTAATTAATTATTGCCCCAAGACAATGGCACAATCCAACGCTCTTAGGGCAGGAAGATGGGCTATTTCCTCCTAGCATCTGCAGTGCGGCAAACAGAGCTCACAAAACAACAACATTTATTCACTAAGTCGACAGTCGTTCTATAATTACCCCAGAATTATCACAGCATTCATTCGTTCACTTCTGGTCGTTGGACATAGGAGTGCCTCTCTTATTTTCCTTAAAACCAATTGGGTTTCACTTTCAATTCAAATTGTATACGTTTTAAGGTTTTAGCTCCGGTTGAATTAAACAAATACAATAGACTTATGATTCATTGATTTTATTCGAAATACATAATTTCAGATGAATCTGCAAAAATCACGAAACTTGATTTAATCCCAAAACATTTTCGAGTTTCTTTCATGAATCGAATATCTATTGATACAGTTCGCATCAACAATTTATATCCCTGTCTGGATCTGTATAGAACGAGAACTAGCGCAACGCGAAATAAACCAGCAATTGTTACTGATTGAACATTTTCAAACCTTCGTGCAGAATATTTTCCGGGGTTTTCAAGTTCATGCATAAAAAATAAGGGAAGAATGAAATTGTGTTCCGGAAACGCTGGGATAGCATGAAATATTTCATTATGTACCTGGGATAATCTCGGTCAACGTTATACGATTTACATGTAAATTTTCAAGGACTAATATTTGTGTAGGAGCTTGTTAGAACTAGCAGTTCGACCTGTTTTTATGATAGCCTTCAGACAAGAGAAATGACAGTGTCTCCTTTCATTAACTCGTTGGCATGTACGTGCGGTGTTCAAAAAAATCTCTGAAATTATTTTTTTTCTGTTGGAAATATACTTTCTGTATCGCTTAGGTGTATTACGATGTACATATCCTAGGGAATATGTACAACGAAAAAATTCCTAGTTGAGGAGATGTCCCGCTACAGTGGCTGGGCTGTGGCGGAACATATAGTGACCTGTCTCAACGTGTCGCGCCTGCGCCTTAGCCCACATACTTCAGTTCCTTCGTAGGTCCCCTTCGGGACGTTTCAGTTGCGATTCAATTGCGCAATTGTTATGAACCGTATTGTGCATTGTGATTTGATTGACTTCGTTAATTCTTGTCGATGTCGTGATCTTGGATAGTTCTTGACCTGAAGTTCTACTGGGTGGTTATCCTCCTTCTTTTATGTTGTGGTGCATCTATGCTGGCCTCTTGTTTCCTCTTACATTTAACTAGGGATATCCTCTTTTTTGTTGTCCTTGGTTGTAAATCCATTATTTGGTTGATCTCCTTATTTTCGTGGTCTTCCATCTGGTAGGTTGTCTTCGTTGTTAGTCGTGTGATGATGTCTTCTAGTGCGTCGATTTCCATTTCTTTCGTGAGATGGTAGTTGCTTATGTATCATGGGGCGTTTGTCGCTGTACTGATGATCTTGTTGAGAGCAGCTTGTTTTTTCCTCTTCTTTAATCAGTCCTCTAGATGCGAAAGTCGTCCTGCGTATGTTATTTCTGGGACGAGCCACAGTGGCTGGGCTGTAGTGGGATATATAGCGATCTGTCTCAACGTGTCGCCGCTGCACCTTAGCCCACATACTTCATAGGTCTCCTTATGGCCGTTTCAGTGGCGTTTCTATCAAGCAATTGTTGTGAACTCTGTTGTGCATTTTTATTTGATTCACGTATCAGGGGCTTCGTTAATTCTTGGCGACGCCAAGATCTCGGAAACTCCTCGAGCTTACTACTTACAGACTGCGGGACTTGGAGAAAGCTGATTAGCATCAGCCATCATCACCAACTCCAGGTACGTCATTGTACAATCATAATGCTGATCCAATTGAGAGCTCATGCAATTGATCCGTAATAGGCGTCCCGATAGGCAGCGATAACACGTTCAACTATGGAAATTATGAACCAGCGTCGGAGGATTCTGATTCCAGCAGCGATAGTTTTACTGACTTTCTTTTCAGTAGTCCAGAAACCACAGATGGTTGTTTGTCAGAAATGTATCGCATTGACCCTACATTGGAGATGATTTCAGATTCCTGTTAACTGCAAAATATTGAAGACATAAATACACCATTTGATGCTTTTAAATTATTCACGAATGATGAAACTCTAAACCTAGTTGTACTCGAAACAAATAAATACGGCCAACAAAAAATCAAAACAAACAAGAAATCAATAAAGGAGTTTCTGAACATATGAGGGCCACGCGTTGGACTGAAACAACCTACAATGAAATTTTCAAATATTAGGTTGTTCTCTTGGCAATGGGTTTGATTCCTGCTTCAAATATGAAAAATTATTGGTCTCAAAATCCTCTCAATCACGAATTTATTTCGTCTTTATGAAATTATAAAATTAGATTCTCTGTTGATTGAAAATTGTATCGAATTTCTAGAACCGGGAAGATGCCTTGTCGTAGATGAAAGCATGGTACCATTTAGTTAGAGGCAGATTACCCTTTAGGCAATATACCCCTCTGTTTAACTTCAGCGGAGTATTATGTAATAGTAAAAAAGGTTTGATCATGGGTAATCCTCTGAGCCCTCTGCTCGCTGAAATTTTTGAGGATAATATTGAAAAAACTATACAAGAACATACGTTATTCAAACACTTTTTTCATTGGTTCAGACATTTCGACGATATCCTTTGTTGTTTCACTGGCACAAACAGACAATTAGAGTCATTCAAAACATTCAATAACAAAATTCACGATAATATTAATTCACGTTAGACATAGAAACAGAAGACTCCATTAACTTTCAGGATTTAACTATTACTAAAATTAACGGTAAACATGATTTTCCTATTTTGTATAAGCCATCGCATACAGATATTACTATTCACAGCTCATCTACACATATTTATCCACATAAATTAGCTGCCTACAATAGTATGGTACTTAGACTCATTAATATCCCAATGTCATAAAATAATTTTATAAAAGAGCAAAATTTAATTACACAAATAGCAGTCAATAAATGTTACAGTCCAAGTATGATTGAGAACATGATTTCACGCAAAAATTTCAAAATGTAATCCAGGAAGTATTTCCAAGTATAAAAGGTTCTAACACAAAATACAACAGCTTAACTTATATTGGTAATCTTAGTCTAAAATTGAAATCATTTCTCTCGAATTATAATTTCAATATAGCATTCCGACTGATAATCATTTTGGCCAACATATCAAAAACTGCAAATCTAAAATTGATAATGGTAATAAATCCGGTGTTTATAAACTGTCTTGTGGGGATTGTAATAATATTTATATTGGTAGAACTTTAGAAATTTCGTAAGTAAGATTATATGAGCACAACCGTTGTTTTAATTATTATAAATCAGACTCTTATCATAATCACTTACCTGAAGAAAACCATAACCTTAATGATAATTTCAATATTTTACACAATGAAAATAATAGACAAAAACTCAATCTATAGGAAATTTTAGAGATTAACAAAGAGAAGAATTTAGGTAGGTTACTTAATAGTCAATTATATCTAAATCCTTCTCCTTTATTAAATCTTTTCAATTCATAAAGTAATGAACTCCGATGGGTTTTCTAACATAGCCCTTGTACTTGTACCTAATGTAATATTAAGTAGAAGATAAGACTAATATATAAGGAATAACTTTGTTCATTAGTTCGTATCTATCTGATGAAGCGAAAGTGTGGTGAAACCGGTCATATAAGTGAAAATCTAAATACCATAGTTCTATTTCAATGGAAATATAATATACCCCTGATAAAAGAAATAAACATAGGGTAAAACCATTTAGGCTCTGCCTTTCAAACGAGTACACATCAAATGTGAAGGTTAAAAAGGGAAAAGGAACGACCTTGGAATGTATAGGACACTCGGAGGCCATAGTTTTGGATTTGCTTATTCTTATTGGGCCCAGAAAGAAAGAATCATGTATGCAGACAAATTTCAGTCTGGCCAAACACTGGCATCTTACCATATTGCTGTGTGAAAGTCCCTAAAATGGTATAGGAAAGTTGCTTTTGAATTATTACTTGGTACAACTGTGGTGAATCATTCACAATGATGATCATAAGTAGAAAAGGACCTGCAGGGAAAAAAATCGCGTCCACACTTTCGAAAAACCTGAGGGAGCTGAGCGTAAGAAGGGGAAGGTTTTCAAGGGCTGCTACGATGATTGTTGAACTGAAAGGCTATTCATCAGATAAGCTGACAAGAAAGTGAATCGTGTCGTAAATTACTGCAAGGACTATTCGAACATTATTGGGTTTTGCCACCCTTGTTTCAATAATTTTCATAAATAAAGTATTTTGAATTAGTTGTTTTATAATAAATTTCGATAATTACTTTTTTTATCGTCTCATCCTTTTCTTATACCTCTCCACTTATTCAATTATTTTCATTGAGTGTTCACTGAGTTACTGAGAACTTTTATCTCTACTATCGTCCTAGCGCTCCTCGGGATGGTAAACGGTTCGTTTATATTTCCGAAGGTCTGAGTAGAACTTGTCCTGTTCTGTCTAATTACTATATTTCAGAAAGAGGGGTTTACAATATTTTAACTCACAAATAATCGAACAGAATGTGGCTCATTGAAGTTAAGAGCGAAAAAAAAACAAGAACAAGAGAAAAAGAGAAAATGACGATAATGTTTAGATATTCTAGGAGAAATCGAAAAGAGAGAAAAAAGTGGATTTAAAAGATGAAGATACGTACCCCGAATTATTAACGGGTAAACTAGTGATCAACTTTGCACAATTGAGGTATGAGAAGGACATTTTCTTCATTTATTGGAGATATTTTTTTAAAACTTCCTCAATTCTTTAAGTTCCACAAAAATATGATGACTACTGCCTTGAGCTAATAAAGAAGTCAAAATAAATAATTAATTGAATTGAGAGAATCATCGGAAAATGGAAGGAATACAGGAACATAAAATACTAGTAAAATTACGGAGAGGAAAAAAACAACGAACTCGAATATGAGATCAAGGTATGGTTTGATCAGAGCAAAGAAAATGGAAGTTAGGACTTGAAGATTGATAGAAAGATCATGTAAAATGAAGTAAACACGTTACAAACCTAACAAAACAAAACTCTTCTGTCGTTATTTTCATTCTTTATGCGATGATCAAATTTATAATTCTTTGTCAATGATTATATCTGCTGGATTCGCTGGACTAAATCTCTAATCTGTTTTGGTTGAAGGTGGTTCACTATGTTTTATACTTAGTTGTGAATATAATCTCCTCCAAAATTTTCACATTCTTTTTTACTGATTAATCTTCGAGGCGAGCTACCCCCAAAAAATATCTGCATAGTTGTGTTCTTCGCTAATTGGGTTTTAACAGTTTTACTAACATTCCTACCACATACATCTCACAAAATTTCGATTCGTATTCGGTCCTTTCAAAACCTATTCTAATCAAGCGATTTCAGAAATGCACGAATATTCAAACCCTTGGTCTAGGTAGGCACAGCGTACTTTTTGTGCTCAGCTTAGTCGAGAGGACATACTAGGCAATCTATGGTTATAAAGCGTATTGAACATGGTAATAGATAAATTTAACTCAAAATGGATTAGTTCAGTAGTATTTGGGAATATAACATACTTGAATATCTCTATAACTGACCACCGAAACATTAAAAATGAAGGTGTTATTACACTAGCTCCCTTCTGTATTACCGAACCTGGGTAATCTAATCCTCAAAAAGATGAACAAAGTGATTCCTTGAGCCTATAAAAGATCAGGCCTTATTCCAAAGCTGCACTGCGATGAACTGACGGTAATATGAAACAATAAATATCAGTAATACCGAGACATCAAAAATTGAATGAAATTGAAATATAACATGAGACAAAACAATGAAAGTGATCGAGACCCAAAAGTGGAGAAGAACCTAGGGAATTCTGCAACAAGAAAGAATGACGATACAACTCAATCAGTAGTTCAGGACTACTGTGATAATGAAAAATATTTTACAAATATTATCGATGAATTGAGCCTAGAGAAGGAGATGTAGGCAGAATATAGAAATGGAGATTTTATTGGTTGAATTAAAATTGAAAAGTCAATGCACCTTATAGCGTAAATAACACAGGAATTAAAAAAAACAAATTTGAGGTTGACTTTCTTGAGAAATTGATACAACTTCAAACTACAATTAAATTAGAGTTCCGATATTCCTCTATTAGAAAAAAAAACATTTGTGTCACGTCTATGCCTGTGTCATATACCTGGCACTAAGCTTTCTATCTCTTATGTTATCTCTACTTAACCTATGAAAGAAGTAGAAAGGAATAAATACATAATTATTGAAGAAATAATTTTATTGAGTTAAAAAAAGTAAAGAAGTTTATGTACTACAAAGTTGGCATACAAAATGCAATTGAGGTTTTTTCTCACGTAACATAATACAATTAATATAAACTGACATATTTACAAACATACATCAAAACTTACATAAATATCTATTTTAACCAATGATGATCATCATCAGTATTATCATTGTCATCTTTATCATAATAATCATTTATTATCGTGGACTTATGCACTATCTCAGCTGTAAGCTGGATATGATTTACCTTTCCCAGATTCAGAAATCAAAGGAATAGGCTCGATTACTATATAATTGACATAAATTTTCTAACTATCCTACAAGTATTAAGTATTACAGCTTTTCGCATTTCTATATAAGTATTCTTATGCAATTCTAATTTCTTAAGGCTATCATGCAAAGTTTTGGGTATTAACCCAGTCGAGGATACGATGACAGGAACAATATCTATTTTCTCGAGGTGTCACATCTGCTTGATCTCAATAGCAAGGTCTGTGTATTTGGACTTTTTCTCCTGGAACTTGTTCAGCACGTTGTCATTATTCGGTATGGCGACATCCACCACCACTATGTCCGGCATATTATTCGTCACCATTCTGTCAGTGATAACAGGCCTATCGTAGTATAATCTGATTGAGTCGTTATAATCATTATTATCATTATCAACTTCGTCCATATAATACTAAAGCAGTAAGGCTTATTTTGAGGAAAGTGGAGGGGACGGTTGGAGTTTGAACCTGGCGGAAAGAAAGGGACGACGTAGAAATGTGGGGGCCACAGGCCCCCTGAACAAGTCCCTAGCTCAAACGACGGCGGCGTGACGATTTTTCGAAAAATTTTTCCGTAACGTCGTCCCGGGCGAACGGAAAGTTGAAGCGGCGAGATTTCTTCGGAATCGATAACTCGGATCTTTGGAAGGGCAATCGGAGAGGTCGATCGAGCTAAAATTCCGGAAAAAAGTCCCGAAAGAGTGAAAAAAATACGTCTCCAAAATCTCGGGGTTGGAAAGGATAATTTTTATGGACTTTTGTGGCTCTACACAATATTTATATCACCTTCGATCGCTACGAAACCTGAACAACGAAAAAGCCTCGAGTTTTGCATTTTACGCCGCAATAAATAGATTCTCATAAAACCACGGGAAAACGGAGAAATCTTCCATCGAACGAAGGGCTATCGGCCAACATTCGCAAATTTTCGCTCTACTTTCCTCATTCCGAAAATCTCCAACGGGCAGAAATTCGCGAAATTAGCAAACCTCGAGCTGTCAGAATGCGGGTTTTCGTTTTAACCATCCTACTTGAACGGAATCATCGGTAGAGAAGATTCGACCATCGAACGATTCCTACATATCTCGAGATCGGGTCCGAGAAGAGAAATCGTTACTGTAAGACTCAATTTTCGAATTTGGGAAGATTTGTGAGACCTATATTTTCGGGAAAAGACCGGAAACACGGGGGCGGAGCCAGTCACCTCTCCTTCTGCCCCACCATATCGCTATTCAATGTCGGTATTGAGCGTTACCAACGTGTAAAATTTAATGCTATATCTCTCTCTCTCTCTCTCTCTCTGATCGAAAATAGTGAGATGGAAATAGTTAGTAACTTTAATTTTCACCAACACAATTTCGGTACTAACATCATCTAGAATATAGTGCTCAATCTTTTCTGAGTGACAATCGAATCTAAACTCATTTGAATTAGTCTTATATTCGATCTGTCAAAATAAGTTATTCGAATGTTATTTGAATGAAAATATTGACGAAACTTGAAATAAACTTTTAAAGCTAAATGATCGTGGTTTGATGTTTATTTTATCCATGTCAATATATATTCTGTTCAAGTAAAGAAAGGGCATACTTTCAAAATCTATAAATTCAATATTTTGTGGTTATTCTTAACTAAACAATATGATTCAAATAGCAATAATCCAATTTTTTGATATCGCCATCAGATGAAGAGTCAAATTTCAGATGGAATTGTATAAGCATGTACTATACCCATCTCTTATAATTCCGAAATAATTTTGAAATATATTGAATTTTGATGATTTTGCAAGAACTAACAGAGAATGCTTTGAAATATTTGAATCAAGTAGCTGAACTGGCTACGCTCACCTGACAGGTGCCTAAAATTAATGTCCTTGTCAATTCGTTCATTCGAATTTGATATTTCAACAAGAACTGTTGGTAATTTGAAGTGAAAAATTTTGAAAAACACCAGATTGATAATAAAATGGCTGATTATTCAAACGAGGATATGTTTAATGTCTTTTTAAATTCATGGCGAATGTCAATATCCATTGATGCTGACATATTGGACGCATGTTGATTGGCACGAAAATACGCTAGCGTATCAATTTGATTGTCGTCGTCCTCGAGAATTGGTTTTCTTCTAGTTTCTATGTATTTTGTTCCTCCAAATTGCAGAAAATTGCTTCTAATCCTTCGAAATTTTGTTTTACTCATAAACGCCAAATTTGGAAATTAGTTATTGAAATGCCTGCAAGTTCTATCCACCACTTTTTGACATTCGCCTTGAATTAAAAAGAGATTAAACATATCCTCGTTTGAATAATCAGCCATTTTATTATAAATCTGATGTTTTTCAAAAATTTTCACTTCAAATTACCAACAATTCTTGTTGAAATATCAAATTCGAATGAACACAGTGAACAAACATTAATTTCAGGCACCTGTCAGGTGAGCGTAGCCAGTTCAGCTGCATGATTCAAATATTTCAAAGCATTCTCTGTTAGTTCTTGCGAAATCATCAAAATTCAATCTATTCCCAAATTATTTCGGAACCATAAGAGATGGGTATAGTAGATGCTGATACAATTCCATCTGAAATTTGACGCTTCATCTGATGGCCATATAAAAATTGGCACGTGCAGTTTGAAAATATTGAGTTATTGCTGTTTGAAGAATGCCAAATTGAAAAAAATCATACAAAACAACGCAATGAACATTTGACATGTGGCGATTGTTAAAAAAATTCTATGATCCTTCTTCTATCCACCCAAGCAAAAATTGTGTCTGTAGTACAAAAGTTCTACGAGCTACACTTCTTTTAAATGTTCCTCAAAAATCGAGTTTATAACAAAAATAATTAAATCTGTCAAAAGTTTTGAAAGATAAGGGCCAACAACTTGGGTATTTTATGCCTTGCTCAAATGTCGGTTCTAGATGTATAATAAAAAAGGTAGATTGCCATTTGAAATAACAAAGTATTGACCCCTTTCCGGTATAACAGGAAATGGTATCACTTCGGAAATATTTCACTTCAATTGAAAATCGCTAGTTATGGCCGCGTATTAAATTTCAGCTTGATATTGTAATTGGAACTCAAAAAGTTTTTAACGGACGGTCCCGGTGGATACCCCTCTATACAATTCTACCTGTTACTCGATCGTCAAGCTCTTTTGCGATCGGCTCTCGCTCTATAAAGTGCAACACTAAATCTTTTATATTTTGGCTTTTTTCTCAATGTATGCGGGTCTACTTTATCTGACTTCTATGAAAGGTTATGAGAATACTTCATCACTCGACCTATCTTCCCTATTCAAAATGTTCAAGAATTGCAACCCACACATAGGGGTTGATATTTCAAGCAGGTTTTGTACCCCAAAAGATGTCCCATTTGAAACAAAAATTAACCTATTTTTGCGTTTTGATCAGAAATGAATATCTTGGTAGATATAGCCTCTGTCTAGTTTTCGTTGAAGCACCCTGTATATATATTTATATATACAAATTTCCTGACCATCGTTGTGGCCTGTTGTATCACCTCCTTCTGGGCAATAGATATAATATCAGTTTTAAGCCCAAGGCGTTCGGTATTTTGAGGGAGATATGATTCCACAAGTCCGTTAGTCGACAGAACGAGCGGGATAACGGCGATCGACTTGAGTTTATGGATTCCTTTAATTCCACGGCAAGTTCCTGGTACTTAGTCAGCTTTTCGCGTACGCTTTAGATAGGTTATCGTCAGCTGGTATCGTCACATCAATGAGCAGTGCAGATTGTTTGTGTTTATCCACTAGAACATTATCAGGTCTGTTATGTGCCATAGGCCTGTCCGTAATAACTGTCGAGTCCCAGTATAATTTGAAGGCCTCATTCACCAGGAAGGTTCTCGGGCGGTATTTGTATGGCTTGACAGCATCCTGTATCAGTTTGACGGAAGTTGCAATAGCCTGATGGTTAACCCTTGCTATGGAATTATGCCTTTCGAGGTAATCGTTAGATGCCATCATTGTACACGATGATGTTACGTGTTTTATCATTTCTAGGCCACGATGGCATTTGCGGCATTGATCTGATTCGATGTTCTGCTTGGCAATATTCTTCAGATAGGCCCTAGTGGAGACAACCTGATCCTGTATGGCAATCAATCTACCCTCCGTTGCTGGAAAGAGATATCCCGAGCGCAGGTCAGCAACCGATTCTACCTTATTCACAGATCTGTTTTTCAGGTTACTCGGGTATCTTCCGTGCAAAGCTTTGGAGTGCTAATCTTCAGATATCTGGTCCAGAGTTCGTGATGTGTTCGGTACTTCCTTTTTGGAGAGTTGCAGCGCTGAGTGGTGTACGTCTGCTGCACATATCTCATGGTAGAAAGGTGAGTTTTGGATTTGAAGTACTTTTTAAGACTTTCCTCCTGTTTCTCCTCAGCCATTTTCAGGTTCAGTAGTCCTCTGCCCCCCGTGTGCCTTCTCATATAGAGTCTAGCAACCGAGACACGTGGATGATGTACACCGTACTTCGTCATCAATGTGCGTATATTGGTATCTATGGCTTGTAGGTCCATGACTGACCATCTAATAACCCCAAACGAATATGCAATACTTGGTATAGCCCAAGTGTTAATGGCTGTGAAGAGAGCCTTCGCTTTCAAGTCTGATTTGGAAAGACGCCTGACTCTAGTTGAACACCTTTTCTCTGAAATAGTTCTTCATTTCTGATATCCTGATGTCAAGAGCCTGCTGCATACCCAGGTATTTGTAGGTCGTCGACTGATCAATTGTGGGTACGACTGTGGCGTTCATGAGAGCTACCCCCTCGGATCTTTCCTCAATCTTACCCCTCCTTATATTGATCACGGCACATTTTTCTAGCCCCATCTCCATCCGGATAGCATCGCTGAAGGATGTCACTGTTTCCAATTGTCCCCGCATCTGTTACACAGCAGCTGTATAAAGTTTGAAATCATCCATATACAATTGATGAGTAATGGATGTGTTTATGTCTCTATTAATTATGTAACCGTTCTTACTGTTATGCAACATGCAGCTAAGCGGATTCAGCGCTAGGCAAAACCATAGAGGGCTTAACGTGTCCCCCTGAAAAATGTTTGATTATGAACTCCTCTGAGGCGGCCCCGATATTACTTCCTAATTTCAGCGATATTCTGCAATTCCGCATAAGATGTTCCAAAAGTGCGATAACCCGGTGGGGTACCCCATACAGTTCGAGAACCCTGAGTTGCCATACATGAGGGACAGAATCATACGCTTTTCTATACTCTATCCATGCTACTGATAGATTGCGCAGTTCTTTCCGTGCCTGTTTAGTAACAATATTATCAGTCACTAACAGTTTTTTACAGCCTCGTGTCCCCTTGCGACACCCATTCTGTTCCGGCGTGAGGATATGGTGTGTTTTAACATGCGTGTTGATGGGTGAGGCGACTATACCAGTGAGGATGTTGTACTCGGTAGACAGACAGGAGATAGGTCGACATTATTTAGGATCTGACTTAATTTCTCCCTTTGGTATCATATGTGTTACCCCCATTGAGAAAAATGGGGTATTATTGATGGATCAGTGAGAGCCTATTGGAAAAGTGAGGCTTACCTGGGGTGAACAGAGTAAAAGTCTTTCCACCGGTAGTTATGCAGTTTGTCTGGGCCTGGAGCAGCCCAGTTATTGGAATTCTTCTGTACCCGTTTGATGACATCTACTGTTATTTTTATTTCTCGCATTTCATACCTAGGTGCCCTAGCCTCAACTTTTCTGATCCAATGAGCATTGTCATCGTTTTCGAAGGATGGAAATTCGGAAACTTGGTAATTCAATTCGAAAATACGTTGTCGCAATCGATGAAATCACAATAATATTTCATTCTCCACCAAAATGGTTTCTTTCGATGCCAATATATTCAACTGTTATTCCTCAAGACGACATCAATATTATTGAAAAGAATGAAAAATTATTTCTATAAAATGATACTTTTGATAGGTTCATTTTAGGAACGTCATCTTGAGGGGTTTTCTAGTCTAGCGTCCTACTTTTTGGGTATTTTTCAAACAAGATTAATAAAATTAAAACATTTTTGGTATCCATTTTTTACTTAATATTTATTGATTTTTGAAGTACATAAAAATTAAATAAAAACAAGTGTCAAAAATTCAACCAGTGACCGGCTGGTGAAGTGGGGTTGCCAATCAAATGGTGCTCTCTGGTAGACATCATTCCAACCCTTGTAGTGATCTAAATCGAACAAACAAAAAAATTTCTCCATGGGTAAAAATGACGCTATCTCTTGGACCTTCGCCGAAAAAAAATTCACAAAATGGCGTCCACTTGAAAAAAAAATGTTTACCCCTGTTTTTCGACATTTACGAATCTTTTAAAAATACTTCAAATTATAATTTTTCAAAATCCAAGGTCCAAGCGATGAAAAAATGTATAAAGAAGATTCTCACAGAATTTCTAAGGAATTATTCAGATAAAACTTGAGATTTCGTGTCAACCACCTCAACAAAAGGAGTTTTGAGAAAAACGCGTTTGAAGTTAGGGAAAGATTTTCAGTAGAATGACTCAGATAATAATATTTAACACTTAATTTGGATTATTCGGCGATCTGATATCAATAAATTGGACAGTCTTCTTCTCAAAATCTAGATTTTGTGAGGTTCTTTCTTATGAACGAGCTGTTCTGCCTACTTTTGAAGTAGCAGAAGCTCGTAGTTCAGAGTGATTAATAATCCTCGGCCGGTTTAGGTGTCGGGAGCTGTATCTCCCGAAATAATTCGAATTTTGAAGTAGCTTTTTGAATGCATATTTTCGAAAGTCTAAGCTTTGAAAATATTCATAAAAATTCAATTTTCTAGACCAGAATATCCCATTATAAATAAAATTATACACTTCCGTCTGATATCCACAATATTTATTTTTAAACAATATCGATTTCGATTGTTACGTCGTTTTGTAGTGACTAACTAACAGTTGCAAGATATAATGTGCTAACTATACATATTATAAATGTTGGGTAGTCGGAACTGTTCCAATTCTAGTTGGCTATTGAGAGTGGTGAATTTTGGGTTTTTACAACGCTTGTTGATTTCCAAATGTCTGAACAGATTCATTATCATCCCGTCATTGCGTTTGTGAATTTTCAAATTATCTAATGTAATTATTTGATTTATGGATTTATCATGTTCGATATTGCCGGATTAGATTTTTTTATGAGAGACGTTTTTTGAGTCTTGATTAAAAATTTCGACCTATTTATCCTTTGTAAAGTTTTGGGCATTCATTGAATTCAATTCATTATAACGAAGAATTTGTGAATTATCTATTAAAAGTAACACAACATTAGTAATCATTTTCTGATGGTTAAGAAAGTCACCTTCTGTACAACAAGATACCTATTTATTTCATTCAGTCTATGGTAGCACCACATTATCTCTTTCTTATGTGAGATTCCGACGTTGCTGTTCTTACTAATTTGTTCTGAAATTTCTTCAAGAAGCACCTCTCGAAAATTACCTAAAAACGTAGGGGAAACCTTGTATATACAATCAATCTAAACCTTTGGTAACGAAATAATCAAAGAAAATTGATGAAAATTTACTGAAGTTATCGAAATAAAATAAAGTTTCAACATAGAGCTATGCTCACAAACTCTAAAAATAAAAATAAGGGTTATGCAGAGAAATTCTTTTCAAATTATTTTGACTCTACTAAATGTCCATTAATTATATTTCTAAAATATGAAAATACCTGCAAATTTTTTTCTAGCGAATAATTTAATACTTCAAAAATGGGAAATTTCTATTATTAACTTAGGAAGTAGTATTTTTAATCAGAGCTGTATCATACTGTATGATAAATATTCCAGCTGAACACTTCGTTGTACGTGTCCGATAAGATATATTGGAAAACACACCAGAGCATAGATTTTTCGTATAAAAAGAGGAAAAATGTGTCTCGTTTAAATTTATGGCCGTTGGAAACTCCATTTTGCAGTAAAATATACTGTTAGGTGAAATCAACCATTAATCAAAACAAATTGGTCAGTGGATCAATAAATCAACGTGCAAAATGAAATGTTTGGTTCATTTATATGCTTTCAGAAATTCAACCAACATTACTATGACTGAAAATAATATCATGTATACGCCCTGTAATTTTAGTTTATGTGAATTTCTATTGGTTAGAAAATGATATGTTGGACGAATAATACTGGAAATAAATTTGTTCAATTTATGTAAGAAATTTGTTTTGAGAATAGTTGGTACTAGAATTAGGGTATATGCTGAATGCAATTTTCACTAATTAGATCAATTTTGCAATAAATATTGTTGCAGTGAGATGAATTGCCTCATTGCAGATAAAACTATCTTTATTAGCTATGGTTTAAATGAAATAAGAGGATTATTGCATTCTTTCTGCTGTAGACATTCACTCACGAATAATATACAGGGAGTTTCCGGATGGAACGGACATACTCTAACTATAACTAGAAAAAACCAAGCGTTTTTCGAAACTGCAACTCATTTTCTTATCGACGCCTTCATTAGTGATATACGGGCTGATTCGTTGATTTCAGTCAAATTTTATTATGTCAAAAATTTGAAAGGATACTAAGGCGCTGGACTTTTCACACAATATCTCTGTCAGTGATGTTGACTGAAAAATTGACGAAATTTTTCGGATGATACAACTCCGTTCTTTTTTTTAACAAATTTTGTGTTACAATTTGAACTCATCAACCTGTATACAGTTTTCGTGCAATTTGGTCGAAGTTGTTGAATCCCAATGAAATGTCTTTTCCATTTATAGAACTAACTAGTTTGTCGCACTCTTCAGTCTTTCAAAGTTCCCATACATTCAATTTTCGGGGTCATTTATTCCAGAGTAGTGTTTAGAATTCAACATTCGCACGCTATATCATGGTTGACAATGCCAATAGACGAAGTGAACCAAAATACTTGTTTTTTGGAAAATATTAGGGCCATACTCGTATTTCAATATCTGTGCCACACCTTGACACCTTTACCCAGTTTACGATTTTTATAAATTTGGAAATAGTTAATTTGTTCTCGATGAGACAAATATTGTCCGATCCATGTATTGAAAATTTGGAATACGCTTCGGTTTTTATTTGATTTTCACTGGAATGCTTTTATCGCTTGCATTTGCTTTTATAATATTTTGAAAGGCGAAATTTCGTTCCACACGTAATGTTGCTTAAGGTTTATAACAGGGATGCTCAAACGTTTGATCGCGATCGACCAGTCGATCGCCAGTGGATTTTGAGTAGATCTCGAGAAAACAATTTTTATTAACTAGGTAACTGAACTACAAGAATTTATTACGTAATAAAATAACACTCTGCTAGCTACAAAAGGCGGCTTTATCAAAGGAACTCGCGGTACTTGTTAAAAAAAGCTACTTTTTCATTCTTGCTGCTTTTCTAGAAATTTCGGGTGGCGCGTTTGACGGGAACATTCGAGACTGTCGTTCACGCCGATATAAATGTTGCAGCGGAGAAATTTAAAACCTATCATTTTAATAACGATTGGGACGAAGAATATTTTTTTTGTGGTGAAGGATAAGTGCATTTGTTTTATTTGTCGTGCGTCAGTTGCAATACCTAAGTGTGGTAACTTAGAGAGGCATCATAAAACGGTTCATAAAAACTATGAGAAGGATTTCCCGCTACAGAGTGAATTAAGAAAACAAAAAGGACGCGATTTGATATTTTCTTTGAAAAAAGAACAAACCATGTTCACAAGACCAGGCAAATTATCAAATGCTGCTACAATCGCGTCATTTAAAATATCTCATATATTGGCGGAACACAAGAAACCATTCGAAGATGGATCGGTTGTGAAGGAAGCATTTTATGAAGCGGGTGAGTCTTTATTTGGAGATTTTAAAAATGAAATAGAAATCATGTCTGCTATTAGAGAACTTCAGTTGTCTCGTCCGGCTGTCACAAGGCGTATTGAAGTCATGAGTCAGGACATGGCAGATAAACTAAAACATGATATCATGAAATGTACATACTCATCTTTACAGTTCGACGACTCCACCGTTATGACAGACAATATCCAGCTTTGTATTTTCATGTGGATGGTATTCAACGACGTGTTGGCTACGGAAGAATTTTTGACAATCTTTACTCTGAAGAAGAATATATAAATTACTGTGCATTACAACCGATGGAGGACCAGCAATCGCTGGAAACAAAACTGGTTTAATGGCATTGTGTCGAGCTTATGAAGATTTCCCTTAATTTTTACATTCCATTGCATTTTACATCATCAAGTTTTGTGTTCAAAAGTTGTAAACAAGGAGGAAATAGTGGACATTGCAACAAAATATGAATATATATATATATATATATATATATATATATATATCATCTTCACAGCGCAAATCATCTCAATAATAGTTTTATCCTTTATATATATATATATATATATATATATATATATATATATATATATATATATATATATATATATATATATATATATATATATATATATATATATATATATATATTAACTTGGAGCTTCAAGGTAAAGGAAAACTATTATTGAGATGATTTGCGCTGTGAACACATTCAAAAGTAAATCGCAACTTATGATATATCAGCTGAAAAGAAAGGATCTGAAACATTTTCCGTCTTTGAATGCAAGGATTCCTCAGTTGAATTATGATACGTATAAGGATGAATTATCAAATATTTGGAAAACGTTTTTATGAAAGTAGTAAATTGGCAAATGAAGCATCATTTATGAGTTATCCTTTTTCTTGTAAAAACATTGAGGAATTAGCTACTTAAAAAGCAATTCAGTTCAATATGAGCTCATGTTCTGTTGAAATTGAATTGGTGCAGATTAAATCAGATATACATCTCAAAGCTACAGTATCTGATACAAATTTCTGGTGTTTTATATCTGAAGATAATTATCCGAATCTAAGGCAAACGCCCTTCAACTGATGGCAATGTTAGGGTCAACTCACTTGTGCGAGTCTGCCTTTTCTGAAATGAAGATAACTAAGTCAAAATATCGCTATCGACTAACTGAAGATCATATGTTATCATGCTTGCGATTAGCACTCAGTGGTTATGTATCATCTTATGAAAAGTATGCTGAGGATATGTAGTGTCACGCTTCAATATCCAAAATCACTCTTAGTTAAGTTTAACACCATATGTAACACTTGTTTTGTGACAAACAATAAATTCGCAATTTTGAATAACTATGAGTTTTTTCATTGATATTATAGAGAAGAACCTAACTAAACTTAACCCAAACCTTGACTGAAATAATATATACTGTGTGGAAAGCTAATATCGATATATACTACGGTACACCCTACCTAGATAAGTAGGTGGTAGGGTGTACCGTGTTTGTACGATAACTTCTTCATGCATACTTGCAGCCTTGCAGAGTCGATCGTAAGTAGTCTGAAACTATTGAGGTAGATCGCCAGCAGTTCAAGTTGGAGCACCCTGGTCTATACAGATATATGTAGTTATAAATTATAGTAGATTTTCGAAATTCTCCTCTTCAAACCATAGAGTACAAACAAATAACTAGGGAAACGACGATAACAAAACTATCAGAATAATACAATATTAATTAAGTAATATGTATACATGGTTCCGACAGCACTCACTGTTCTTACTGCATAACTTCGAATGTCGTCACAGAAATATTTTATTCATTCTTTTCTATGCTTCCTGACTATGAGATATTGTTTGACATAATACAGATATTAACGTTATGAATCACAGATTTTGGATCACGGATAACTATAGAAAACAATAAAAGATTGTCACAAAGTGAAAATAATCGAGAAAATGGCTCCTTTTTTATTGAATGAAGAATATGTTGACATGATTTTTGTTGATGGTTTCTGCAATGGCAATGACAGAGAATCGATAGGCGAGAATATCAGGCAATTTCCAAACAGAAGGCATTCAAATCAAAATTATTTGCCTCACTGTTTACTTATTCAAGACAACATGGAACATTTCTTTCATACATTGGAACTGAATGACTTCGTCGGCAGTCTGTGAATGGGATTTCGAATATCCTTGAAATAGTGAATGAAATTCCTGGAACTAGAACTAGGAGAGTTGCACCTGCTCTCGAAGTTCGCTATTCACGAGTGTGTGAAGAACTCTGAAAAACGACAATCATCACTCATTTCACGTTCAGAGTGTACAGCGTCTGGAACCTGGGGACGACATAAGGAGAGTTGCATTCAGTACATGAATTCTGAGAAATCGGCCAAATCACTAAAGAACAATTTTTTCTACGAATCGCAATTCACAAGAGATGGTGTATTCAATTTGAGGAATACTCATATATGGGCTAGAGTGAATCTGCTTTCGACACGTGGAAGGAATTCGCAGAATAAGTTTGTTGTTAATTGTTGACTTGTTAAATTTCTTTTTTCTTTTACTAACTAGCTGACCTGACGTCTTGAAAAGCTGAATAAGTATTTTATAAATATAAATAAATAACTGGTTTGACTGAATATTAAATGAACGAAAATCATTTAACAGAGATCATAAAAACCAAATTCTACATTCAGGTAACAAAAGGAAGAGATGAATTCTTTTGAATTCATAGAAACTTTCGACCTTGTTGATTTCCGTTAGTCATCACTTCTATCATCTATTTCTTTGGTATAAATGATACCGTAATATTTTAATTTCCTCATAGTTTCTTATAATTCGAAACAAGTGAAACATGTTTTTCATTTATGATATTTTGTGATTCTTATGCCTAGTTTTATCATTATTTGTTTAATTATTTAGTCAAAATATCTCACCAAGCAAGATTAAAATTTATTTAATAGTATTATTTCTGAATCGCAAATTGCCATTTATCATATTTGTTGGAATTAAAATATCGAAAATTGGAACGAAGGTATTGTCGAAAGAGTTATGCTTTTATTATGTTCATAAAAGTTCACCTAGACAGGATATAAAAGCTAATATTTCGACCAAGCCTCCACTAAGCTGCAGAAACGAGCCAGGCAACAATGATTGATTTCGATATTTGATGGTCTAATCCGGAGATATATGGCTGGACGTGAAGGGAAACCGAAAATCATTATATGATGCGGATGAAATGTTTTGATATAAAAGTGACAAATTTGTTAGTCCCCACGTTTGGACGGCAGAAAATGTTTCCATCAAAAGGTTCGTTCGATTTTATTTGAGTCGATAGAAAAATTAGTCATCCGCATTTTTAATGAAGATCCGATTGCACCAAACACGAAGTAAATGGAAATTAAGGATATTTGTGGGGACCAAATCCACTCGCTTCTACAAGAACATTATTGTTTTTCAAGTGATATTTCGATTGTCCAGATCAGTGGTTCGCAAATTCTTTTGTTTTATAGTCCACTTTCAGAATTCGGCTAAATGCGGTGGATCCCCTGTGGCTAATTACTACTAAATCTCGAAAAGAAAGTGGATATTAGATCTATCTTCTTATGGAAGCATTGTGGTTTAATTTCAATGACGAATTAAAAGTTTTCGGAAAAAAAAGATTTGAATTGAATGCTTCATAAGGTTAATAATTTGATAATATAGTGGACTAAACAAATTTTCAATTGAATTTTAATTGATTGTGAGGGGATCTCAGAAAAGCAAAGTAGGCCAAGCGAAAGAGTGACTCCATCCAACTTCACTTCTTTGAAATCTATAAAGCACAAATACCAATCAATTTTTACAAATTTTATTAAGAAAACGTGATTTCGAATGGTAAAAAGAAATATACATAGTATATTTTCGAATTTATTAACTGATACGCTATTAATTATTACATATAATATCAAAGCCATAAGGCCATTTTCGGGAATAATCGGAAGAGATAACATGTGATGAAAAAACGGAGGACAAAGGCCCCCTCGAATTTTTTTTTTCCGGAAGGGAAAGGTTCGAGAAAAGTCTGTGCCAAATTTGGAGTATCTTGCTCAAATGACGAAACACTGAGAATTTTTAAAAATTTCGCCGAAACGTCGCTGAGAGCGAATATGAAGTTGATACGGCGAGATATCTTCGGAGTCGAAAACTTCGGTCTTTCGGAAGGCGATCGATCGAGCTGAAATTCCGACAAAAAAACAAGAAAAAACGAAAATAAAAAGGTCTCCGATTTTTTACGAGTAGAGAGGATAAATTCGTCGGAATTTTATGCCAATACAAATTTTTCCATCGCGTTCGATTGTTTCAAACAATGGACAAAGGTCAAGCTTCAAGTTTTGCATATTAACGTCAAGCTGTCAAAATGAGGGATGTTCTTTCATCCATCCTACTTATACGAGGTTACTGTGATGAAGGATTCGGGTGTCAAACGATTCCTACGTATGTTCAGATCGGGTCCAGGAAGAGGAATCGTTACTCCATGACTTCTCGAATTTGGGACGATTTTTGAAACCTAGATTTTCGACTAAAACACTGGAAACACAGGTGCGGAGCCAGTCACTTCTCTTACCGCCCCTACGATCGCTACTCAAGCTC
This sequence comes from Cryptolaemus montrouzieri, assembly GCA_013387265.2. Taxonomy (NCBI): domain Eukaryota; kingdom Metazoa; phylum Arthropoda; class Insecta; order Coleoptera; family Coccinellidae; genus Cryptolaemus; species Cryptolaemus montrouzieri. The sequence goes on from JABFTP020000001.1 coordinate 12,359,676, forward strand.
GGAAGTCAGTTTTACCAACGTGTTAAATTTTAATGATTTTTGTTTTCTGAATGAAAATAGTGAGATGGGAATACTTAACTCTCAGTTTTCCAACACAATTTCGGTACTACCAACATGCAGAATAAAGTGCTTTCTCTCTTCTGAATGACAATATGAGACGAAAGGAAATAGCCATGTGTACAGACCTTATTTCAGTTCTTATATTCGATCTGTCAAAATAAATAATACCGAATTTCATTTCGCAGAAAACTTTGACGAAACTTGAAATAAACTTTCAAAGGTAAGTTAACGTAGTTTGATGTTCATTTTAGCCATTTTATGTATATTTCGTTCAAGAAAAGAAATGACACACTTTCAAAACTCATAAATTTATTAATCTTATTGATGAGCATTGAGCTCTTTTGAATAATGGAATTGTTTCTGATAGAACTCGATTAAATTTTCGTTAGGTCATTTGGAGCATGTATTATATAAATATCGAAAGCTATTCACTAAAGGCTATATCTGCATGAAGATATTTCAAACTGAATGTGGATAAGACTGTGTCCATTTTATACTGAATTTTCTCTCTTATTTTACAACTATCTAACTGTAAAGGTGAATGAAATTGTGTGGTTAACAATATTCAAGTTTGAACTAAAGGAAGTAAGGTTAGGTTGCTGATTGATCTACGAATATATTTGGAAAATATTAAAAAATATATAAGAAATGTGAATTATCGATCTATCAGTTGAATTGTCATTTTGTTAGAGGTTTGAAGGTGAGTGTTTATGTTCAATGTATTTGAAGTAGTTATAATTTCTTAAATACTTACTTTTACGTTACAATCCACTTGGCGAAAAAGTTAAGACAATAGATCCACTGTAAGAAGGTTGGAAAATTAAATTAAGAATAATGTGAGACTCTTCCGAATATTCACATATTCTTCGGTGTGTTATCTCAATTTGCACAAAAGGTGTTTATTGTGAGTTTCTTCTATTCATATCACATTGTTAGTGTTTCTCAGGAAATTTTATAAAAGCTGTTATTCTTTATAGCTTTAAAATAAAAAGTTTTTCTTTCATGTCTTTCAGTGGGTCTGAAGCTTGTGAGAAACATGATGTTCTAATCTGAATAAGTTGCATACGAAGTTTCATTTTGTGCAACCACAACTTTCAATTCAAGAACTATGAAAGGCACTTATGTCAATCCTATTTTCGAGAAAATTCAACTATAACCTACTAGAAGAATTTTGTGTAAATTTGAATATTTTTGTAAGAGGTAATTTATGGTTTGTTGATCTTTTTACATAATTGTGGTAAATGTGTATGTTCAACACGTAATCTAAAAATATTAAAATGTTTTTATGCAATTTCTGCTTTTCATTTCATTTGCGAATATATATTATAAGATTTCACAAAAATATGAATTAAAAACAGAAAATTGAAATATGTGGGTATTTTTACACAGATTTTCATATACACAGTCTAGGTATTTTCGATATTTCTCAGATTAAGAATATGAAAACTAGTGAGCTCATTAAGATCGGTTTTATATCTAAACAGCTAATATACTAAACACCTAATATACAAAATCACCTAATATACTAAAACACCTAATATACAAAAACGCTTAATAGATGAAACGCCTAATATACAAAAACGCCTTTTATACAAAAACGTCTAATAAACAACAACGCCTAATAAACAACAACGCCTAATAAACTAAAAGCCTCATATACTTTACGCAAAATATACTGAGAGCCTTTTCATATCTAGCTCTAACTATAATGAACGTCTCATTAAATACACTGATATTTATATTTCATATTTGTAACAGTCCGATTTCTGGAATTAATTATTTATATCTTTTAAACTCAGTTTTCATAATTTTACTAATAGTTCAATCTCATTTCTTCGAGTTAAATATTCAAACAGTTTGAAATTCAAATCAAGAATCTACAGGTAATGATACACAATGAAAATCATAGTTATATCAGCAAAGTGTCACTGGTATTGATCTAGGTTGCTCACAGGTTAATTGTGAAGTCAGTACTTGAAAGAAGATCGATTTCTCGTTTCTGTGCGAGAACAGAAAGTAGTACTCATTCTATGTTTCGCTTCCACTTTATTGTTATGAAGAGAATAATTTCATTTTTTATTAGTCTTTTTTTTTAAATCAATAGTTTTTCATAGAACCGAGTCTATATAAGTTCGGAATTCATTAGTTTCACTCTCTTTCCATTTAGAAATCTTCGGAATCGTTCTATTGGAGTTGTGTTATAGCGATTGAAGTGAATAATTTTCAGTAATAGAAATTGAGTACTCTTTGATATTCTGGATAAATTCAAATCGTCTGAGGCGTTATAAGTAGTCGGAAATTTTGCCGGATTTCCTCGACAACCAATTTAATTAGAGAGTGGAAAGATTTCGAATTTTCTTTTGTTATATTAACCTAGATCGATATCTGATATTCCAAGGGTAAGTCAAATTTATTCTGTTAATTTAGATATGGTATTGTTATAGATTTTCTTTACCGTCAAGATATTCTATGAGTTTTCTATGAGTTTTCATTTTTATGCCAAACCTTGACATTTCACGACTGGGGTAACCACATCATTAGGGAACTAGTCTTGCCACTTAGGGCAGTCACCTTGCGAACGATATCCAGCCAATCGAGTAACCTGTAAGCTGTAAGATACAGGAATACCAGAAAACTGATGTAGAACACCAAATTCAATCATCGTGGAAATTAATCTTATTCCTAAAAAGCTATGTTATTCTCTTTATGATTAAATTCTTCTCTTCTATCTTCGTTAATTGTTGACTGAGCCCTATAATTGAGTTTCGATTCGTTGAAAAGCTCAGATTGTTTTAAATAGAAAATTTGTACTATGTAGTTTTAATTCATCTGGTCTGAGACTCATTTTATTGTAATTGGTTGAACTTTTCAGTTAAGTGTTTTTTGTATTAGTTACCTTGATTATATATAGTAATTTATCAGTCAGTTACTGTGATTGCGATATTTATTAAGTAATAAAGCTAGTTGAATTAAGTCATGAGTATTATTCCTAAGGCTATATCTAGGACGTAGGTTCTAGACGAAGATCTAACATACTGAGATAAAGGGACTCTGATCTAGCTAGGCATTGGTATTAATAGGTAGTGTATATTGTATTTTTTTTTAAACTAGCCTTGTTATAATTCAATCTCATTCAACTTCTTTTTTAAATTTCTTAGTTCCAGTAGAATTGAAATATTTCTCCAATTTCAGATATTCTAAAAACTAAACCATTACATATTTCTTTATGTTATATGAAACTCTCTCATATGTTGCTTCACACATCCTTATGGTAACTGAGCTTCCAATATCGTTTTACGGACTCATAAACCATACAAATTTCAACACTATTCACTACTATCCCAATTTAAAGAGATAGATTCAATTTGAAAATCTCAACTTTCTCCAATTGAGGTAGCATTAAAATTGAAGAAAATATATGAGCTAAAGACAACAAGATGGAGGAATTACTGTTCAAGAATATTAATGAAATAGAAATTGAGAATTCTCCTCAAATTAAAATTTCTTGAGAGTATCTAAAAGACAAAGGCAAAAAATTAGTAATGAAATAAAGGAACACTACTGAATACATAAAAATTTCACCTAATACATAACTATTTTGTATAAATTCAAATTGACCGAAATTCACACAATTTGCTTACCAGAAAGAAAATCTCCTGAATTGGAGTGTTCTTGTCGAAAGCAGAAATAAGATTCAAGTATCCACAAATTTGTAAATAACGTTATGAACCTTTATATATAGTTCAATGATGTTAACTATATATCAGTCTCAGTACAACTGATTTTTGTAACTTTTTTCCTAGATCCTCAACCTTTATTCTCTCACCAAAACAGAAGAGTTTGGCATTAATGTAAGTCCTACGAATTTTCTCAAATCCTGCAATCTTTTTTGTAGTTTCTCAAGCCCTTCTGAACCTCAATTTTCCTTATGTTCTATGTATTGTCTCATTATAGATCTTGTTATTATATATCCTGTTTAAACACCAATTTTATGTTTTTAATCTCCTGCTTCTTATATAGTTATATTGTTATAGTTAGACTGGTCTGGGTACTGGCATAATTTTTAAAATTTTTTGTATCATCAAATGCTAATCGAAGAACAGACAAATTTTAAATATCAGGAGTTTACAAAAAGTTAAGCAATGAGTGTACGGTAGCTTATGTTGAATAGACTGGTAGGAATTTCGAAACCAGATTCAAAGAATACCTTTCCTCTGGCAATAATTTTGCAATATGTGAACTCATGAAAACCACGAAACCTTCAATAACATTAGATTAGATCAAAAATTTTCATAGATGCGACTAAGAAAAGGGAATGAATCTGTTGGAGTTTTTGAAAATCAATGAAATTTGTAAAAAGCCAAGTGAAATCCCCCTTAATAGCCAGGTAGACATTAATACCTCTAATATTTCATATCAAATTAGGCTTGTATTCACTTCTACACACAACCATATTTATATGGAATCACCCGATATTTTGAATATTACCCCAGGGATTTTGGACATTTTGAAGATTGTTAGAATTGCTCCTTTTTGGAATATTTCAATCGAAAAAAAAATGAATTAAGATTTATCTCAAGAAAGAAACGAATAACGTAGAATAAAAGACTCTTTCCCCATGTAGTGAAAAAAGTTTTTTCTCACGGAGTAGGTATATTTTTCCCGATCTCAGTAGCTTGTATTACCTCCTCTTGTCCTGATACAAGTCTGAATCCAATGCTTTGGATAAGGTTTTGACCTCCTCTGGGGTTATATATATTCTGCCACTCCTCTGTGATGGCTTGGATGAGCTGTTGTGGGGTTCTTGGATTATTCTGGCGCGATTAAATTTTCTTTCTGAAATGATCCCATGATTACATAATAGGATGTAGGTCTAAAAAGCAAGCTGTCCAGTCCAAAATAGCGATTCATTCTGTTTCAAGATAATTTCGCGAGAGGTTGCTGGTATACGGAGAAGCATAATCTTGCATAAAAGTAAAATTCTCACCATGGGAACCTCGCCAGAGTCTCACTATGGGCTCCAGCACTAGAACCACATAATTTTCAGCCGCTACACTCACAGAAAACAAAATAACATATGTTATGCCCCTCAGCATAATGCCACCCCAAAACATCCCACTGCCCCCTTGGTATTTCGGAATTAGTCTTGCTGCCCGGGGACTAGCTTGTCTTCCACGAACCTTAAAACCCGAATCTGGCGGTCATCTGATCGAACACCAGTTCTGCTCTCATTCGAAAAAAGAACATTTCGCCAATTCTCAATATTCCTATTTTCAAATTTTGGTGCTCGATAAACCAATGAAGTGTAATATGGTTTTGTTTCTAGAATATCTAAAATTGGAGAAATATTTCAATTCTACAGGAACTGAGAAATTTAAATTATGAAGTTTAATGAGATTGAATCATAGCAAGGCTAGTCGAAAGAAAATTACAATTGACAATACCTATTAATACCAATGCCTAGCTAGAACAGAATCCCTTTATCTCAGTGTGTGAGAGATCTTCGTCTAGAACCTACGTAAGAGATATAGCCTTGGGAATAATACTCATCACTTTATTCAACTAGCTTTATTACAAGATAAATATCGAAATCACAGTAACTGATTAGTAAATTACTAACCATAATCATCAATCAAGGTAACTGAAAACTTAACTACAAAGTTTAACCAATAACAATAAAAGGAGTCTCCGACGAGATGAATTCTAACTACATAGTACAAATTTTTAATTTAGAACAATCTGAGCTTTTCAAAAAAATGATACTCAATGATAGAGCTCAGTCTACAATTAACGAAGATAGAAGAGAAGAATTTGATCATAAAGAGAAACACTTAGCATTTTGATAATGAGATTAATTCCCACGGCGATTGGATTTGGTGTTTTACATCAGTTTTCTGGTATTTCTGTATCTTACAGCCTACAGGTTACTTGATTGACTGAATATGGTTCGCAAGGTGACTGCCCTAGGTGGCAAGACTAGTTCCCTGAAGACGTGGTTACCCCAGTCGTGAAATATCTAGGTTTGGCATAAAGATGAAAACTCATAGAATCTCTTGACGGTGAAAACAATCTATAACAATACCATATCCTTGGAATAGCAGATATCGATCTAGGTTGATATAACAAAAGAATATTCGAAATCCCTCCACTTTCTAATTGAATTGGTTGTCAAGGAAATCCGGCAAAATTACCAACCACTTATAAAGCCTCATACGATTGGAATTTATCCAGGAAATCAAAGAATACTTAATTTCTATTACTGAAAATTATTCACTCCCATCGCTACAACACAGCTCCAATAAAACTAAAAACGATTCCGCAGACTTCTGAATGGCAAAAGAGAATCTAATGACTTCCGAACTTATATAGACGCAATTCTATGAAAAAATGTTGATTTCCAAAAGAAAATAATAAAAAGCGAAATTATTCTCTTCACAACAATAAAGGGGAATTGAAACATAGAATGAGTACTGCTTTCCGTTCTCCCACAGAAACGAGAAAACGATCTTCTTTCAAGTCCTGACTTCACAATTTACCGGTGAACAACCTAGATCAATACCAGCGACACCTTACGGATATAACTATAATTTTCATTGGGTATCATTATCAGTAGATTCTTGATTCAAATTTCAAACTGTTTGAATATTTAACTTGATGAAATGAGATTGATTTATTAATGAAATTATTAAAACTTAGTTTGAAAGATATAAATGATAAATTCGAGAAATTGGACTGTTACATAAGTCTGTTAATATTCTGTAGTCTGGTTAGCTCTGAAACTCTTAAAGGCCTTCTACAATATAAATCCGTCTTTGGCATATCGTTTTGACTAGTACACTGATGCCTGTAGCTCCAGAAATTGCCTTTGGAGTATGGGGTGCGACGCGCTAGGGTCTTTTCTTGCAATTTGGACTAAAAAGCGGTTTTATTCTTCAGAGATGATCTTCCTACGACTTCTTTCAGGCCTATTTTGCTGAAATTGTTGCTCCACGTATAGGGCAAAGGATTTCGAAATCACCCCCATTGTGGCCGCTATATCAGTCTGTGTCACCCCTTTTCCAACAAGAGCAATTATTCAACCCATCTGCACATAAGACAATCTAACGTAAGGCATTTACAATTGTGATTATAGAAGTTTTTGAATTTATTAATTCACAGTTTCAATTCTCAGTGAAGACTGAGTAAAATATTTCTCAATATACTTTCCAGTTTTTCACAACCAAAAAATTCACTCTTCACAAAATATCATCGAAGATCCATGATTGAAAACAATCAATTATGTCGAATAACGAGTGGTTCCATATAAATTTGGTTGCGTATATACAGGGATATCCACCGGGACCGTCCGTAAAAAACATTTTGCGTTCCAATTACAATATCAAGCTGAAATTTTATACGCGGCGATAACTAGCGATTTCCTATTGAAGTGAAATATTTTCGAAGTGATACCATTTCCGGTTATACCGGAAGTGGGTCATCACTTTGTTATTTCAAACGGCAATCTACCTTTTTTATTATACATCTAGAACCGACATTTGAGCAAGGCATAAAATACCCAAGTTGTTGGCACTTATTTGTCAAAACTTTTGACAGATTTAATTATTTTTGTTATGAACTTGATTTTTGAGGAACTAAAAAATTTTAGCTCGTAGACATTTTGCACTACGGACACAACTTTAGCTTGAGTGGATAAAAGAATGTTCAAGGAATTTTTTGAGCTATCTACACATGTCAAATGTTTATTGCGTTGTTTTGTATGATTTTTTCGATTTGGCCTTTTTCAAACAGCAATAACTCAATTTTTTCAACTGGCACGTGCCAATTTTTATATCGCCATCTAATGAAGCGTCAAATTTCAGATAGAATTGTATCAGCATGTACTAAACCCATCTCTTATAGTTCCGAAATAATTTGGGAATATATTGAATTTTGATGATTCTGCAAGAACTAACAGAGAATGCTTCGAAATATTTGAATCAAGTAGCTTAACTGGCTACGCTCACCTGACAGATGCCTAAAATTAATGTACTCTTCACTTCGTTCATTAGAATATGATATTTCAACAAGAATTGTAAGTAATTTGAAGTGAAAATTTTTGAAAAACACCAGATTGATAATAAAATGGCTGATTATTCAAACGAGGATATTTTAATCTCTTTTTAATTCATGGCGAATGTCAAAAAGTGGTGGATAGAACTTGCAGGTAATTCAATAACCAATTTTCAAATTTGGTGCCTATGAGTAAAACAAAATTTCGAAGGATTAGAAGCAATTTTCTACAATTTGGAGGAACTAAATACATAGAAACTAGAAGAACACCAATTAATCAAATTGATGCGCTAGCGTTTTTTTGTGCCAATCCACATGCGTCCATTATGTCAGCATCAATGGATATTGGATTGAGTTATACTTCCATTCAAAGGATCCTTAAGAAACATAATATGCACCCGTATTCTTTTATCAGACTACAAAAATTCAAGACAATTGACCTTCCCAAGCGGCTAAATTTCTGTGAAAATTTATTAATTCGGCTTCAACAAGATGAGAAAATTCTGCAAAGAATTATATGGTCTGATGAAGCCAATTTCAATGAAAGTGGAATAACCAACAGGAGAAATCGACATTTTTGGGCCACAGAAAATCCTCATTTCATTGAGGTTATTGATTTCCAGAATAAATTCATCGTGAACGTTTTTGCAATTTTAGTGAGTAGTCTGTTGGCTTATCACATTTATGAGGAAAATCTTAATGGACAGAGATACTTAGAAATTTTGAGAGGATCATTAGCAAATTTTTTAGATGGATTACCCCTTAAGATTCTGAGGGATTGCTATTACCAAATGGATGGTGCACCAGCACATAAAACACGAGCTGTAGATCGACAGCTAACAGAAATGTTCGAGGATAGATGGTGGGGTAATCAGGGACCAAATTTGTGGCCTTCGCGATCTCCGGACCGGATGCCCCTTGATTTTTATTTATAGGGCAAAATCAAGAGTGAAGTGTATCTAATTTCTGTAAGAAGTAAAGCAGAGTTACTAGAGCGCATTCATAACGCTTTTCCTAATATTGATCCTGAGGAAACCAAGAGGGCAACTCATCATGTTCGTATACGAGCAGTCAAGAGTATCGAGCAAAATGAGGCACACATTGAACATTTATTCAGATCGTAAATTAGTTTTCCCCTATGATGTTTGCTATCATTTATTCGTATTAATGTAATTACCTTCGATGATTGGTTTCCGCTTAGTTCCTACAATTTTCATTCATCCGAATTGTAGAAATTTGCTTCTAATGCTTCAAAATTTTATTTTACTCATAGACGGTAAATTTGGAAATTGGCTTCTGACTTGCCGCAATTTCTACCCACTACCTTTTGACATTCTAAAATGGATTAAAAAAAGATTAAATATATTTTCGTTTGAATAACCAGTGGTTTCATTCCAAATGTGTTGTATAATTTGGAAATTTTCAATCCGAAAAAACGACAATTCTTGTTGAAATATCAAATTCGAATTAACGAAGTGAAAAGTACATTAATTTTAGGCACCTGTGAGGTGAGCGTAGCCAGTTCAGCTACTTGATTCAAATATTTCAAAGCATTCTCTGTTATCAAAATTCAATATATTCCCAAATTATTTCGGAACTATAAGAGATGGGTATAGTATATGCTTATACAATTCTATCTGAAATATGACGCTTTATCTGATGACGATATAAAATTTGGCACGTGCAATTTGAAAAAATGGAGTTATTGCTGTTTGAAAAAGGACAAATCGAAAAAAACATACATACAAAACAACGCAATAAACATTTGACATGTGGAGATTGTTAAAGAAATTCCTTGATCCTTCTTCTATCCACCCAAGCAAAAATTGCGTCTGTAGTGTGAAAGATCTACGAGCTACAATTCTTCTAAATGTTCCTCAAAAATCAAGTTTATAACAAAAATAATTAAATCTGTCAAAAGTTTTGACAGATAAGTAGCAACAAGTTAGGGATTTTATGCCTTGCTCAAATGTCGGTTCGAGATGTATAGTAAAAAAGGAAGATTGCCATTTGAAATAACAAAGTGATGACCCACTTCCGGTATAACCGGAAATGGTATCACTTCAAAAATCTTTCACTGCAATTGGAAATCGCTAATTATGGCCGCGTATAAAATTTCAGTTTGATATTGTAATTGGAACTTGAAAAGTTTTTAACGGACGGTCCCGGTGGATATCTCTGTATAAGTAAGTTTATTTCCTGTAGTTGACAACTTGAAAATGACTTGACGGTCGGAACCGGCCGGTAAGAATAGAATTGTGGAAAGTATAAAATATATTTCACTTCATCTTCATTGAAAATGAATTTTCATTAAATATATATCAAACATCAATATTACTCAAGTCAAATAGTTCTTTGAAAAAAGGAAACTATTAAATATTTGAAATTCATATAGGCTATTCTTCACAAAGTTGCATAAACTTCCCCACTCTAGATTTGAGAATTCCATACATTGCTGAGGATTAAGTGAGAAGTGGAGTTACAATTTACGGATTTGATTATTTAGGAAACCTTTATTACGTCCAGATGAAATTCTAAATAAGACATTCAGAAGTGATGTGATCGAATAACAAAGAAGATTTAAAAGGGAGGCTTCGTATTCATAATTTTCTAGTTAATATTTATGAATTGATTTCTCAATACCAGAATGAAGATGGCATTGTTTTAATGTTTTTCGAAATTTACTATCTTATCAAACTATGTATTTTGTACTCCTAATCGAAGCCACTTTTGAGAAAAAGAATGGAATTCATTGCGTCTTGGTATAAAGCTTACTTTTTTTTTCGTTATTAATGAAATTTCGTCTGAGAGACGAATGTTAAAAATACATAATGGACAATTCGTTATGTATTTTTATCACTATCAGTGTTGAAGCCGAAAAGTCAAACGTAATATTGAAAACAAAGGGACGAACATTTGAAAAAGGCATTGGTATCACTATATCATGTTTTTATGAAATGAAACATACGGAAATGAAACTACTCAATCCTGATCAAAATGGGGACTCCTGCGATAATAAGAGGGTGCTACTGTTCCATTATTCATGCTAATATCTTCATACGTTGATTCTGCAGAATCGATTGGCAAGGAAATCTGCCCATTCCGCAAAGACACGAGAGCCCCGCAATAAATAATAGTAACGATTGTATCATGAACGAAATATATCCCTCGGCCCCAAAGTCAGCTAGAGAGGTCGGAGGCACTTTACGAGCGTCAGCACAGATGCTCACCAGGTGTCCTGCACAGGGCAGGTTGTTTTACCGGCACTTAGAGCAACCTACGTAACGACGTTATCCGTACGTTATTAGGTGGGTCCTGCTTTATGTTTTCGCCAGCTGAGCAATCTTCGCATGACTGAGGGTGTTACGGCGTGAAGCGTACATGATTTTATCGCGGCAACTCTCTACATGGACAGGGCAGGATATTTACTCCAGGAATTTTCGACGTAATGTGCTGCAAAAATGTATACGCTGGTTTGGGAGATGTAAGCATCTAATTCCACGTGCTTGATTTAGATACACTCTCTTCTATTTTACCGGCGGGAGATATTATTTTAAATTAACTAAGAGCTTAATGCTCCTCAAAGATTTCGTATTTCTCCAGTTTAAGTGAAAAACTTTTCATGCAATTTGTTTCTGAATTATATTGGTTGACAATATTCCAGAGATTGGGGAGGAAAATAAGCTTCGAATTTGCATCCCAAGAAGAATGTAACAGATGAAAAAAATAATTCATTCTGTTCGGAATTATGTAATTATCTTAACGAGTGACATACGAAGTTTCAGTTTTGCTGAAGCATACAGGAAGGTGAAAAAAATTTATATACAGGGATATCCACCGGGACCGTCCGTTAAAAACTTTTTAAGTTCCAATTACAATATCAAGCTGAAATTTTACACGCGGCCATAACTTGCAATTTAAAATTGCAGTGAAAGATTTTTGAAGTGATACATTTCCGGTTGTACCGGAAGTGGGTCATCACTTTGTTATTTCAAATGGCAATCTTCCTTTTTTATTATACATCTCGAACCGACATTTGAGCAAGGCATAAAATACCTAACTTGTTGGCACTTATTTGTCAAAACTTTTGACAGATTTAATTATTTTTGTCATTAACTCGATTTTTGAGGAACATTTAAAAAATGGTAGCTCGTAGATCTTTTGCATTACAGACAGAATTTTTGCTTAGGTGGATAGAAGAAGGATCAAGGAATTTTTCAAGCAATCTACACATGTCAAATGTTCATTGCGTTGTTTTGTATGATTTTTTCAATTTGACCTTTTTCAAACAGCAATAACTCAATTTTTTTGAAAAGGCACTTGCCAATTTTTATAGCGCTATCAGATGAAGCGTCAAATTTCAGATGGAATTGTATAAGCATGTTCTAAACCCATATTTTATAGTTCCGAAATTATTTGGGAATATATTGAATTTTGATGATTTTGCAAGAACTGACAGAGAATGCTTTGAAATACACTCGGAGGCAAAATTAGCGGAACACTCGAAAATTCAACCAAATTCGAGGACCGATATTTTTCCTAATTCTCAAACGATTTAGATAATTTTTTCGGCTAGTTATAGATAGACTCTTCTGCTTTTTAGAAATTATAAGAGAAAACAAAAAAAATGGAAAAAAATTTATACGGGGGCAAAACTAAAAGTGTTTTTTTTGTCAAAAATTCGTAACACCCTGTGAAATTTCGTGGTCCGAGTTGAAACGTACAATATCATGGTCTGTCAAGACACATCTTCCTACAGTAACGCCCTTCTTGTTTTATGCATTCATCTCTATTTTTACAAGAGATATCCAATTTGAAGCGAAAAGTCACAAATTTCAAGAATTTATTTTTAATCTTGCGTAGGTGCATAACATCGGAGGTAAGCCAAGAAATAAAATCGAAATTAGAGAAGCGGAAATCTAACGAAATGAAAATTTCTGAAATTCACTGGCCAATTTCACGCTCCGGGAGAACTCGAAGTACACTGGAAAAATTGTTGATTTTGCACATTTATTTTGAATTTTTGTGTGACACTCTATAATAATTATCATTCCTGTCCAAAATTGAGAGTAGGTGTGTATCCTGGCGATACACTCGTGAAATGAATAGAACATGTTGAGAAAATGTTCATGATGACCCAAAAAAAAACATTTGATTTTAGTAGCGAGTATGACCCCCGAGCTCTTATTACAGCGCGCATACGATTTCGCATACTCCCAATGATGTTGTCTATCATCTGTTGAGGTATGTTGTCCCACTCTTCCACCAAAGCCAATTTCAGCTCTTCAACGTTTCCTGGATTCCGTTGTCGAACCCTTCTTCCAAGAATGTCCCAAACGTGTTCGATCGGGTTTAAATCCGGTGACCGCGACGGCCAGTCCATTCGTGTGATCCCAACTTCATTGAGATATTCTATTACGATGAGCGCAGTATGAGGGCGCGCGATATCGTGCATAAAAAGGAAATTTTCCCCTATGTAAGGAGCAAAAGGCACAACATGGGGCTCCAAAATTTCTGTTATATACCGATGGGCATCAAGTGATCCATTGCCAATAATCTCCAGTTCTGTTCGTACTCCCAAGCATATGCCACCCCATATCATAACTGACCCTCCACCGTATTGCTCAGTTCCTGCGAAGTTCGCTTGATTGTACCGTTCCCCTCGATGCCTCCATATTCTATCTCTACCATCCACGAAATTCACACAATATCGGCTCTCATCACTGAATAAAACTCGTCTCCACTGATTGATTGTCCATGCTACATGCTCCCTAGCAAACGCCAATCTTGCTACCCGATGGGCTCTATCGAGTCTTGGTGCTCTTGCTTGCGCGTATGATCTCAGACCAACTTCATTTAATCGTCTTCTGACTGTCCTCACACTGACGTTAATGTTATCCACTGCTTGTAAAAGGTTACGTGCCTGAACAGCAGTAAGACGAGGATTTCTTATGGTTTGATTGACGATGAAACGGTCATGTATAGCGCGGGTTGCCCGATTTCTTCCTTGTCCTCGCCTTCTCACGTACAATCCAGTTTCCCTGTAACGTCGGTAGATTCGATGGATAACCGACGTCGAGACACCCAACATGGTACCGACTGAGCGGTAGGTGCGCCCTTCCTCGATCAATGTAACTGCCCTTGCTACTGTGGTTGGTGGTAAATCTCTCATTCTGAATGAAAAATACCGTTTCGAATCGTAAACAGTAAAAGAATCACAAAACACCGCAACCGATCGAATTTGTATCAAATCAAAGAATGGAAAACTCTCATTTTTCAAACAAGTGCAAATGTGGTCATATACAAAAAACGTGTGTTGTATTTCATATTTGATAAAAAAAAGTGTGCACATGTGTAAATAAAAAGTTTTATCAATGGTCCCTGAATTCGGTTGTGTATTTTAATACCTACTGACTGTTATCTCCTATAAATTCCTAATTTTCACCAAATTAACCAAATTGTCATCAATAACTAATGCAATTCGAACATAAAAATCGCAAACGACAATTTCGACACGCCTGAGTGATGATAACAAAATTCCAAATTGATAGACGAATTTCAATGACAATTTCTTGATTCAATGGAATTTCTCCAAAATGGTGATTTTCCACTTGAATTTAAATATATTTTGCAAAAATAGGGATAAACGCATGAAACAAGAAGGGCGTTACTGTAGGAAGATGTGTCTTGACAGACCATGATATTGTACGTTTCAACTCGGACCACGAAATTCCACAGGGTGTTACGAATTTTGATAAAAAAACACTATTAGTTTTTCCCCGTATAAAATTTTTTCAAATTTTTTGTTTTCTCTTATGATTTCTACAAAGCAGAAGAGAGTTGATCTATAATTTGACGAACAAATCATCTAAAACGGTTGAGAATTAGGAAAAATATCGGACCTCGAATTTGGTTAAATTTTCGAGTGTTCCGCTAATTTTGCCTCCGAGTGTATTTCAAAGCATTCTCTGTCAGTTCTTGCAAAATCATCAAAATTCAATATATTCCCAAATTATTTCAGAACTATAAGAGAAGGGTATAGTACATGCTGATAGAATTCCATCTGAAATTTGACGCTTCATCTGATGGCGATGTGAAAATTGGCACGTGCCATTTGGAAAAAAATTAAGTTATTGCTGTTTGAAAAAGGCCAAATTGAAGAAATCATACAAAACAACGCAATAAACATTTGACACGTGGAGACTGCTTAAAAAATTCCTTGATCCTTTTTCTATCAACCCAAATCCCGAATTGTCGGAACAAGCAGCTAATGCAACAGAAGATCTACTAGCGGCCAAGTGAAAAGCATAATATATAGATATACAGATAATTCTGTATATCGAAACTTTATGGACTGGCAAACGAGAAGGAAGACTAACTCTTTCTGCGAAAATGTAATACGTATTTTAGTGAACTTGCAGATAGATAAGTACAAGCCATCGTCTCTACACATTCAATGCTTGTAATGTTACAATAAACTACTATGTTAACAAATAATGGAACTCAGAAAAATCTCCTCGATATTTTTTATGTTGTAGATAAAGTACAGTATTCTACTTGCGTGTAATGGCTATTACTCGCAAACCTCTTTGATTAATGTAGTTCCAGGATCATCTAATAATAATAACATTATAAATTCGGACTTTCAAGTGAAATGTCACTCTTTATCTATATCCGTATATAATGAACTCATTATACACAGCCTATTACCATTATACACGGGTTTAGCATAGAATTCATACCTTCTAAGAACGAGTTGATCGATGAACACAATAATTATTTGGAGACTGTTCAATACTATTCTATGATCCGCTTCTTGCACAGTTACGTCAAAGTGAATTTGCCTTCGAAACAAATCATTGCTTTGGTACAATCGATATTTTGAAATGTGCACTATTTAAATTGACTGTGATACCAAAGATACCTGATGTAAAAGAAGCTACACAGATTGGTACCAGAAAAATCGCGACTGCTGTTCCACAAGTGTTAAAAATCTTTTATGGATTGGAGAGCCTCAAAGAGAATAAAATCGTTGTCACAATCAATTATGTTAGTTTATTTCACGGAATTATCATCAAATGATACATCTTCTACACTCTGGTCACACTACACCATGATTTGAAATACGGTGAATATTTTTCATATCATCAATACTGAAAGCTACAACAACTTGCGGGCCTTATTGAAAAGGAAATCAGAAGCATATCTACCCAAAACGGCTGGCACGTTTACAGGTGAAGAAATCAATAAATTCCTGAGAAATGCATACGACGAAAGATATCTTGAAGCAAAGGTATGAAAAGTTAACATTCAATATTGCATATACAGGGTGGGACGAAAAAGACTCAATAACTGCTAAACTATTCGTTTCTGGACAAAAAGCAGTAACAGGTCAATTTTTTCTGAAGGAGGACATCTTTTCACACACGGTGATTCTATTTTACATCAAACCCCTAAGCAGGGGTGCACAAAACTCAATTTTTTGAAATGAAGAGATAGGTCAAGTGATACCCCAGGGAAAGCTCTTTTGATGTTTAACAAAAATGTGTAAGAATTTTTGAGTTTCAACATATTCGCAAGAAAAGCAGGCTGGTTTGTCAAAGGACGAGTTATTTTCAGTGATTGCAAAATCTGTCGATTTCGAATGAACATTTACCGAAATACTGTTGTATTTTGGAGAAAAATATCTTTAAGCAGTGGTGCTTCCACTACACCCCCTCAGATCTACGAATTCATCATTTAGTTTGGGTAATAACTCATTAGGAAGGTTTAAGAATTTTTAGAATATTGTAGACGAAATTTTTGCTTCTTCTGCATTGTGATGAAGGTACAGGTGAATTAATAGAGAGCGATACGGTGTTCGCGAGGTCTGCTGATTTTTGATGGAGATACAGAACACGTTTGTTTGGTTTTCAAATAATAGAGCTTATTCATAGAATTACCTACATCTTGGTGGGTAGAAGGCTTACGGTGGATCACTTTATAAAAAACACTTGTTTATGAGTGATATAGTGCATTGAACAGCGGCCGACCCGGTTGTTGTGGAAGATATGCTTCGCCCTGGTCGCCCATCAACATCTTCAACTGAAGTTATCATCGATAATGTGAAGGAAATGGTAATTGCAAATCGTCATTTAAGGCTAAGAGAGATCGCGTGTCTATAAACTGCATGCGTGTCACAATTCAACTCGTACTATTTTTAACGATTGTTCGGGCATGAAATGCGTTGCCACTCGACTAGTTTCAGAAGACCTGAATTTTTTCCATAGGTTGAATCGAGTAAAGGTCGCTAAAGACGTGCTGGCATGAGTCAATTCCGACCCCATATTCATGAAACGCATTGTAACTGTTGATGAGACAAGTTTATGAGTTTCACATGCAAATCAGTCGAGAAGATTCGGAATAGTGCCTTCTTACTGAATGAAACCGAAAAATCTACGTCAAAGTCGATCACAAGTCAAGGTAATGTTATTTATTTTCATTGATTATCGCGGTGTTGTGCCCTCATAATACTTGCCAGATGATCAGACGGTAAACAAAGAATATTACCTGAGCGTTATATGACGTTGAATAGAGCACATTCGTCGAAAAAGGCCAGATTTTTGAAACGAAAACTCATTTTGCACCACAATATTGCACTATCTCACCAGGACATCATTTGCATGAATTTCTGACAACAAATACCATCGACCAACCACCGTATTTACCTGATATGGCCTGGACGACTTTTTTCTTTCTCAAAACTCAAATTACCACTTCGATGTAGCCGTTTTGAATCGATAGAAGACATAAAAGAGATTTGGCAGCGAGAACTGTAGTCCTTTGCGAAAAAGCTTTGAAACATGTTTTGATGATTAGATTGTTCGTTGGCGTAGGGAGAGTCTGGAACAGTGGCCGAACAGGTACAATGGCCACTCTTCCACAGAGTCTTCATTTGTGAAGACTATGTATCGCCATCTTACGAGTAAGGTTATAAATGACTCTTTCTTCCCCTCTGTTGGTAGCGGTTTTGAAGAATCCGTTTCGGAAACATATCGCAGACATAGTATTTTGGTGATATTTCAGTGTTCTACGAGATAATACAAAACTTGTCGCAATCGAGAGCTATTACATGTAAGTATATCCTGAGATATTAGTTTTTCGTATCCTTTCCATGACATTCTCCCAAAGACATTTTTTTACTCGGATGTTCGACTGATGCAACAGCGGCCACCATTTACTATAGGAACAGTGGCCACTGTACCTTCATAATTACTCTGATTAACGTTCCATCTTTTTTTTTTATTCCAGAGAGACCACTTCATGCCTCGCCGCAAAAAACAGACAGAATTATAGGGAAAACCTCTTCTGAAACCATTCGCGACGTACTTCGTGACGTATAAAATGGTGTACTGTCAGTTAAAACCGCTGCCATCCGATACAACATTCCCCGAACAACTTTGAGGCGTTACGTCATGAGAGTTAAGGATAAAAGAGACGAAATTAATTAGAAATCTTCTATTTGAGAAGGATCTCCAAGATTACAAGCAAACTATACCATCAACAAGATATTTTATTCAGATGAGGAAAAAGTCTTGAGCAATTACTTTCAAACTTTGGCAAATCTCCACCTTGGTTTGAATCCCAAATGTGCAAGAAAGTTGGCGAATGATTTAGCAATAGCGAACAGTGAGAAGATTTCTTCCTCGTGGGTAGAAAAAGAAACTGCCGGTAGTTTGTGGTTTAACGCTTTCCTCAAGCGACGACAGGAACTCTTATTGAGATCAGCAGAAGCTTCGTCATTAGGTCGAGCTATGGGCCTCAACAAGCCGGTTGTACCACGGTTTTTCAATAACTTTCACGAAATATATAAGAAGTATAGACTGGGACATCATCAAGTGTTCCACGTAGACGAAAATGGGCTTATAACAGTCCAAGAAGCAGGAAAAGTTATTGCCAGAAAAGGTCAGAAACAAATAACATCATGCGAACGAGGAACTTTGGTAACAATGGTGGAATGTATCAACGCGATAGGAAATAATATCCCTCCGCTTTAGATATTTCCTCGAAAAGACGTCAAAGATTAAATGATTAAAATGCGCACTCCGTAACTATCGGAGTTTCAAACAACCACAGGTTGGATAACGTCAGTACTTTTTGTACAATGGTTTCAACATTTTATTAGACATTTAAAACCCACAGCTGAATCACCTGTGTTACTTATCATGGATAACCATGAAGCGCATATTTCGTTGAAAATTATCAAGTTGGCAAAGGACAATAATGTATTATTATTGAAAAATACAAGTAAACGATGATTTCTACTAGAATATATTATTAAATGCTCGACGTGTTCGATATACAGTATCTTCATCAAGAGCGAATGAATAGTACAAATATATATTACTAACAAATTTTCATCCATATAATACTAAAGCAGTAAGGCTTATTTCAAGGAAAGTGGAGGGGATGGTTGGAGTTTGAACCGGGCGGGAAGAAAGGGACGGCGTAAAAAACAGGAGGCCAAAAGCCCCCGTGAATAATTCTTTTTCGGTAGAGAAACGTCGGAGGAAGATCCGCGCGAAATTCGGAGTCCCTAGCTCGAACGAAGGAGCCGCAACGATTTTTGGAAAAATTTCGCCGAAACGGCGAACGGAACATCAAAAAAGCGATATTTCTTCGGAATCGATAATTTGGATCTTTCGGAGGGTGATCGGAGGGGCTGATCGAGTGAAAATTCCGGGAAAAAGATCCGAAAAAGCGAAAATAGAATACGTCCCCGAAAAAATCCCGGGGATGGAGGAGATAATTTCTATGGATTTTTGTAGCTATAAAAATACCATACCAAAACCACGGAAAACGGAAAAATCTTTCATCGAACGAAGGGCTATCGGCCGACTTTCGCAAATTTTCGCTCTACTTTCCTCATTCCGAGATTCTCCTACGGCCAGAAATTCACGAAATTAATAAACGTCGAGCTGTCAAAATACGGGTTTTTGTTTTAACCATCCTACTTAGACGGGGTCATCGGGAGAAAGGATTCGACCTACGAACGATTTGAACATATCTCGAGATCGGGTCCGTGAAGAGAAATCGTTACTGTAATACTTAATTTTCGAATTTGGGACGATTTTTTAGACCAATGTTTTCGAGAAAAAGACCGGAAACACGGGGGCGGAGCCAGTCACCGCTCCTTCTGCCCCCTATATCGCTATTCAATGTCGGAAGTGAGCGTTACCAACGTGTAAAATTCAATGCTCTCTCTCTTCTGAACGAAAATAGTGAGATGGAAATAGTTAGTAACTTTAATTTTCACCAACATAATTTCGGTACTAACATCTAGAATATAGTGCTCTCTCTCTTCTGAGTGACAATAGAATCTAACCTTATTGCAATTAGTCTTATATTCGATCTGTCAAAATAAGTGATTCCGAATTTTATTTGAATGAAAAGTTTGACGAAACTCGAAATAAACTTTTGGAGATATGTGATCGTAGTTTTATGTTTATTTTATCCATGTTAATGTGTATTGTGTTTTAGGAAAGAAACGACATACTTTCAAAATTCATTAATTTAACATTTTGTGGTTATTCTAACCTAAACAATATGATTCAAACGGAATGTTATAATAAAGAGGAGTTAAGGAGACTTACAATGATGTTTGAAAGGTAAGTGAATGTAATTTTAGGTTCATTCATGTATTTTAATGTATATTTTTTGTGGGCATACGTGAAAATATGAATAATGAAGTGAAGGCGTTCAGTATATTGGCTATTTAGCTATAAAAGGCGATTTTAATGGACTCACTAGTATATACTAAAGAGGAAATCCACTTAGAGCTATCTGTACTTGAACTAAATTTAAAAAATTAAATATATTTGTAGTATTCATTCTCTCTTGATAAAGATGCGGTGTATCGAAACGCGTCGAGCATTTAATAATATATTTTAGTAGAAATCATCGTTTACTTGACTTTGTGAAAATGGATTTCTATCACGTAAAGCCTCCTCAATTGAATTAATATTATTGACTCTACCTCCGCATACTAGCCACAGATTAGAACTTCTAGACAAGAGTGTTTTTTATGCTTCAAAAAAATTACAATCAGCATTGCCAATCATAGCTGCTGATCCAGGAAAACGTATTATAATTTATGATATTGCTGAAATTTTGAGTGAGGCATATCCATTGGCATTCATTGCTCGAAACGGTATTTCAGGATTCCAATCTACGGGAATTTTTCCGTTCAATCCAAATATATTTAACGACGATAACTTAATCGCTTCAACGGTAACAGATTTACAAAAAATAAATAAAGACTGTTTCAACGATGTTAGTTTAAAATATACGACTAACAATAATAATGTAGAAATTACTGACAATAAAAATGATGATTGGCAAGCCATCGACAAGCACTCGTGATGAAAATATAATAAGTAACAGGAATATGAAAGTTTTACCCGCCGATATTAAACCATTTCCAAGGGTAAAAACTACTAAGGAGAAGGATAATAAGAAGTCTCAGAGAAAAAAGAAAAAATCAGAGATTCTGAAAAACACTCCAGTTTTAGCAAATCTTGAAGAAGAGGAAAAATTGAAAGAACCAAGGAAATCCAGTCTGAACAGAAATTCAAGTGTTAAAAGACAACTTGACGATAGCTTGAAACCATTTCAAATTTTCAAAAGAAGAAGAAGAAGCTTTCGACAAGCTGATGACCATTTCAAGCAGTTGACAGATTCGGATGACATAAATCTCTTTCCTGACTCGCAAGATCAAAATGATTTTCTGATGAATGATTTGTCAACGATAACTACAGGCTCGTTTGTTGTAGTCAAGTTTCCGACCAAAAAAAAAAAACAATTAAATACTATATTGGTCGCATAATACATAAGATAAGTGGAAAGGAATTCAATATAACGTTTTTGAGGCACCAAGAAGCAATTTCGTATTCCCAGATGTTCCAGACATATCAGCAGTTCCAGCTAATGATATTATCCTTCATTTGATGCACCAAAAAAAATTGGAGGTGCATCTAGAACAGCCAATGCCTTTTCTTTTCCAGTAGATTTGTCCCTGTATAATGTGAACTGAACTTGTAACATACTTTCTCTAAATAAATGTCATTTTTTCTAATCTTTTTCTTATTGGTTCGAGAAGTGGTCAGTATTCCATTCAGATATGGCCACTGTACCATTGGTACAAGGGTACTGTGGCCATCTTGAGACCTTCTTTAAAACTCCTTTTTTTTGAACGAATTGTTTTTTATCAAAATACATTATCAGATTCTTATGATGCCAAAAGTTCCATTATGCCTGAGTATGAGTCCACATCCTCAGAAAATTAGATACTTTGGATGCTTCATCCATTCATCTAAAGAGATGGCCACTGTTCCAGACTCTCCCCTATCTGTTTTATTTCAGAAGGGGCCTACTTAGAAGTTGATACAATAAATTCTGATGAAACATAAATATTTTGTGTTTCATTGACCGATTGCTAGTATTTTTTTGACAGAATATATTTTCACAGAAAACAAATTATTTTCGTCAATTGGTCTCCTCAAACAAGAAATATTAGAAGCTCATTTTCAAATTCAGTAATCTTTGATATTTCACGCAAATTCAGATTTGATATTATCCCGATAATGACCCTCGTTATCCTTCGTCTCCCATCCAAAATCTAATAGGGATTCATTTCGTATACTGAGATAAGGTACGAATGCTGGCTAATAAATATCCACCATCGTGAAATTTCATAATATGATAAAGAGTTCATTCGAGGAAGGGTCTAGTTAAAATAAAGCTGGGATAAATAAGGTGTTTCGGGGTTTGTATGTCATGTTGGGTCACTATCAAGGGATCGTTAAATTGTCCGGTAGAGTAGGATTGCAGTCTCTACCTACTGAGCCGAAAACGGACACGTTCAGATCTGAAACAAAATGCCAAATCCTTTTCCATCCATGGAATCAAAGAAGCTCAGTGGGATGTATCTGCGTGAAAGATAATTGAAGATAAGGATAGAAGTAAGGAGTGTTGAGTTTTTAATTGAATTTGCTGAAATGTACGGAAAATTAAAGATATTGACGATCATTTCATTTTACAAAAATCCATTCTCAATTAAACGGAATGAAAATATACACACCACAAAAATTGTAGCATCACCTGGTATTCTGAATTCCACAATCGATTAAGCAGCTTCATCGAAGTCTTTTTGTTAAGATATGTTTTTGGACATATGAGGGGACAAAAATCTTATCTATGTAGTAACATTTGTTTCCATATGATCCCGAAAACGGCTAATCAAGAATTAGTTTATTTGACTATAAGTATTCATTCAATTTCTCTTCAGTTTTCACGCTAATTAATGCAAGTTTTCTGTGTTTCTTGTTGATTTTCGAATCGAATTTATTGTAATGGCTGCTGAACGTCCTGGGCGCTATTTGAGTGATCATGAAGTGGTAAGAATTGTTACACTTCTGGAGAGGCGAAGCCAATGTTACGTGACTAACTTGTTGAATGTTAACCAAAGCACTATTTCAAGAGAAATTAATCGATACCACGAAACAGGGGAGTATGAAAGAAGGGCCGTACAGGAAAGAAATTGGATAACAACACCAGTTGATGATCGTTGGATTCGTTTAACTGCACTAATAGTTCAGCACTGTACGGCTATAATGCTACAAAATGAACTTGCACTTTCCAGAAATGTGCATATTTCATTGCAAACTGTTAGGAACATGCTCAGAGAAGACGATATCAGACCAAGGATGGCTTCTACCGGCCCGCATTGAGTTGCTAGACATCAGTTTGCGAGGGAACATGCAAATTGGGGTATTCTAGAATGGTAGAATATTCTCTTTTCCGACGAGTCCAGGTTTTGTCTAGTATCAAATGATAGACGCATGTCTGTATACAGATGAACTGGGAAACGGTATCAGCTTTGTAATATCCGGCAAACCGAAAACTTCTGAGGGGTTTCAGTAATGGTGTGGGGAGGAATTTCTTTCTTTGATCGAACTGAGTTAGTTCTAATCAATAATGGAAGAATGACAGCGGCCAGATATATCGCAGATATCCTTGAACCCCATGTTGTTCCTTTTTGTCCATTGATTGGCGAAAACTTCATTTATATGCATGATAATGCTCGGCCTCATGCAGCTAGAGTAGTTACAGAATTTCTGCAAAATGCCGAAATTGATATTTTAAGATGACCAGCCAGAAGTCCCGACATGAATCCCATAGAACATGTTTGGGACAACATGGGATGGCAAATAAAGCAATGTAGGATGCCTTGTAGAACACCCCAACAACTAGAAAATCTGCTTCCTGAAATAATAAAAAACAAGTACTGTGTTTTAAGGAATTTAACTTGAAAATTGCGACTCGTAACGCGTTTCACTACACCGTAGCTTCTTCAGACAAATGAATGTACAGAAAATATAAATATAAATGTTCTTGACTAATTGAAAGCTTATTGGGTTGCTTCTTCTTAAGTGGTTATTTATGACAGGTATATCCAATAAAATTAAGGAATAGATTGCTCCCCGAAGAGATTCAATAAAGGTGAAGGGCTTAAATCGACTTGTCCATTGATGAGTCTACCTGAGTGTTTGTATTCATTGATTTCTAAAGTTTCCCAAAGATCTACCTTCCTAAATTTATTATCTGTATGAAAAATTTCAAACTGTGGGTCGAAAGAGTGATTATTTTCTAAGAGTTGATTCGCGTAATTCGAATCTGATTTTATATCTGAAAAACTGCGTTTATGTTTCGATATCAATGTGGAAATTATCACAGTCATTGCAATTCAATCTATAAACACCTGACTTATTGTTTTTACCTGGTTTGGTTTTATTATTTGTTATATATTTGCCTAAATTATTATTAGTTTGGAAAGCTATGTTGAAATTATTGCTACTCAAGAATGATTTCAGTTTCTCACTTGTAATGCCAACGTAGGTTAAGGTGTTGAATTTTGTTTCAATTTATCGACAGGGTAAACTTCATTCGATGCGATTCTACCTTGTTTTTTATTTAAAATATTATTTATTAGTTTGGGATTGTAACCATTATTTTTGGCTATTTGTTTAATCAAATTTAATTCTTATATGAAATTTTCTGGTGATAACGGGATGTTAATCAATCTAGGAATAAAACTATTGAATGCTGTTATTTTATGTTGATATGGATGACACGACGAGTTACGTATTATAATATCTGTATGTGACGGCTTATGGTAAATTGCAAAAACATGTTTTACATCTTCATTTGAAATTGTTACGTCCAAGAAATTTATCGAATTATAGCTTTCTATTTCGGTTGTGAATCCAATTTTTGGATGTAATGAATTTATATGATTTTCGAAAATTTTTAACTGTCTATCTGTTCCTGTGGAGCAAATAATGATATCGTCTACATAGGGATACCAGTTCAAACAATATTTACTAAGTGGATGATTATGAATCAATTTCTCTATCACTCATGAATATTTCTGCTAACAAAGGACTTAACGGATTGCCCATAATCAAGCCGTCTTCAAAAGTATAATATTTTTATTGAAATGGAGATAATTTTGATATAAACAAATTTGTAATAATGAAAAAATATCTGATTGAATGTTAGTATTTACATGATTCTTTTCTAATAATTCTTCAACAAAGTAATACGTATCTTTCGGAGGAATGATGGGAAATAGATTCTTAACATCGAAAGAAATGAGTTTGAAATTTGGTGGTATAATGGTATCTTTGATATTGGAAATTAGTTGGTATGAATTTTGACAGGAAATTTAGATTTAAAATTGCAATGTTTTATTAGCAATTCGTGAGGAATTTTGAAAGTTTGAAAGAAGGTGCCGTTACATACATTATTATTACATTATTAAGTAAAATTCCTTAAAACACAGTACTTGTTTTTATTATTGATAATGGAATTTTACCATGTAAAAGCCTCCCAAATTCTAATGCTTCCTGAAATTTCGGAACTCAGTAACTCAAGAGTACATCCAAAATTTTTTTATTAAGGGCTTCTGAGACGTATACTGGCAAAAATTAGGGCCCAGGGAGGAAACACTCGATTTCAAAAATTAGTAACCATTCGATGCTACATGATTAGTCTCTTTGCGAATGTTTGAAGATGGTAGAATTTTTTAATATTTTATTTACTCGAAGATTAATGATATTTTCCATCATGAAATCATCTCTTTTGAATGATATCTTCTTACTTTACACTTCTTAAAGAGTAGAGTGATGCGACTATTTTTTGTGGGGAGTGTTTATTTTGTACTATCTATATATTTAATGTCTCAAGTCGTAAGCTCACATAGTAAATCAAAATTTTTGGTAAAAGTCAATTTTTTATTTAACATAATCACCTCCGAGGTAGATACAGCTATCGTAGCTATCAATAATTTTTCTGATGCCATTTTTATGATAATATTTGTTTCAAACTTCAAAAAAGATTTAGTTTTGGTGATCACCTGATCATTATAGTCTATATGGTAAAGACGTACCGTAAAAAGAGGTGACTTTGTGACACTTTTTTGGGTTTTCATGTTGTTATGAGAATATGTCTGGCAAAATTTCAAATTCATGACTGAATACATATGGATACAATGTTCCCACATGCATCATGATATATGAAAACATTGAAAAATTTTCACTTTTCGAATAAAAATCATCTGCTGTTTTTATCACCTGGCCGGAGTATAGATGGTTTTCGTATGTGACGACAACGTAATCACCAGAACTCACTTCATTTTCTTGTACAGTATGTCCCATTTTGGGGGTGCCACCAGGAGCATCTCTGTTATTATTTAAGATAGAGAGAAGGGGTTTTCACGACCCTTGGCTACTTTTTCGAGACAACCCTACAAGCCTACTATATCTTTGATGGCAACTTGAATGCACAGAGATATCTCGAAATTTTAAATATTTGTCTGCCACAACTGCAAGATGACATTCCTCTTGCTCAATTCAACACATATTACTTCCAACAAGACGGTGCTCCTTGCCATAATTCGGCCGTGGTGAGGAACTACTTGGATTTAAATTTTGAAAATAAATGGATCGGTACCAATGGCCCAATTCAATGGCGACCTAGGTCTCCTGACCTATCCGTTTTAGATTTTTTTCTTTGGGGTTATTTAAAAAATAAGATATATACTAGGCAATACGCCAATTACGATCAATTGAAGAATGCAACAAATGAAGCATTCGAAGATCTGAGGAGATCCTCGCTACATTTGACTAGGGCCATAGAAGATATAATCCGAAGATGCACTTTATGTTTACAACATGATGGAAATCAGTTCGAGCAATATATGTAAATCATTATGAGAAGTAAATTGGAGTAAATTAGGTGCCTATTATTATTCTCATGTAGGTATTTCTCAGAGAACTCTAGAAACTAAACGACAATCTCAAAAATAAAATAAAAAGCGGAAATTGCGGATGTCATAAATAACGATGGAATCTTAGGAGCAGCCTAGCTCCATTATTTCGGTCAAGAAGATTTTGCATTGTTTTGATCGTTTTCATCGAATAACTACAAATGTTCTATGGTTCGTCCGCTCACGTGTGTTCCTTCGCCCAGCCATTAGGGGTAAATCATTATTCCGTTATTTTCTTCAAATTGGGTGGAAATTTTGTCATCATGTTATATATTTTGAAAAGGAAAAAAGCGGCAATCGGAATATGCCAAAAAAACTATGTTCGTATTTAAAAAAATGCAACTTTATGTCATATCTGTCATAATTAATGAAAAAAAAAACTTCGAGTACGTCACTGGAATCTACTCAGAAAACCGTTTTAGGAACGTAAAACAGATTTCAATTATCTTCTATAAGAACCGAGATATCGGGAAAAAAAGAAATCCGGAAATTTTCAAGATTCGCGAATAACTCAAAAACCACTGAAGTTAGAATAATTCTGAGTAGCTCTATGAATTTATCTCTATCTTAAATAATAACAGAGATGCTCCTGGTGGCACCCCCAAAATGGGACATGCTGTACATTAGTCTCGATAGGTTGCATCTTTGTGACAGAGGCGTCGCTTAGTTGAGGAAAATGATAAGGACTGTCATCGCTTCCTGCATAAGAGATATGCCCTATGCTTTCATCGTCGCTATCAGATTCGCCTATCAGGTTCATATTAGGTGGCTCATCATTAGTTTGTCCAGAAGAAGTTAAGGGTGGATCCATACTCATAGGAGTTTCATTGTGATTGAGGATTGATGTCAGACGCTGCGATACTCTTTCCTGGAGGAACGTTAACTTTTCTTCTTCTCTTGTTAGTTTTCGTGGATGTGATGAGCTGCCTCTGTGCGTTTTTAACGTGCCGATGTCACTTTTACAGCTTCTGAGTATTTCCGCCAGAGGATCAAATTTCACGGTAATAAAGAATTTATTGTTTATATATTTTGCGAGATAACCCCTTCCACGCCTTGCGGGAAGATTAACACCTACGATGCGTAAGTAGTTACTGAATGAATAATTTTCCAACCGTTCTTTCTTCTTGTGATCCCTTAAAGAGTAACTTCAAATAATAGTATCTTCTTTTCGAGTGAAATTTTGTTATAACCCTTTAATGTAGAAGGGGTAAGTAGAAATCCATTTTCACCTTGTTTAATTCTATATTTTCATTATAATTTGAGCAAACATTGAATGAATGCAAAGAAGAAAAAGAAATTCTACGCTTCTCTATATAGATATTTTTTGTGCCATCATTTTTTCTACCGCATATAGAATCATAATTTCTAATCTGATATCATCTTCCGTAAATCGCACATATTCTTCAGATATTGTGCGAGCATATAATGCATGCAAGTCTTCTAAGTCATTCCATATAGATATTTTCCAGCTTACATCCAATTTTTTTCAGCATGTGCCTCCAGATATGTTTCATATTTTCATCCTTTTTCAATATCCTTAAAGTTTCATTACAGCTTGCTCTTTATGTAAATCTATTATTTTATTCATTAACCTTTTCATGAATAAACTCTTCTCTGCTTATATTTGCCTAGATTAACGATCATAATTCATTTTACTTTATTCCGTTTCTTTAAGAATATAATTTCATATGTTCGGTCTGGTTGAATCAGTCACTATTTTGTTCATAGATTATTGATCATTTATTAATTTCATCACTAGTGAATAATCTAGGCTATTCTCTCATTCATTTCATTATATAATAACTTCAAAGCAGAGAAGAGGTCATTTTCACTCATCGAGGTCAAGTGGTGATTTATGGTGTTTTACAGTTTTTGGTTTGGACGACGAGTTATAGTTTTGGTCTGGATAGGAAGACACCTCTATATCTTTTATTCGGAAGAATATTTTCTGGAAGGTCATTAATAAATCCAGAGCTGATATTCACATTCTCGAAGAGAATAAACTCCTATTTCATCGAACATCTGGAGAAGAAATTCTATTCCAGTCTTGTCCATCTAGAAGTTACGATAGAACGTCCATGTTCATATAATTTGAACCAAGCAGCGCTGTAACGTTCAAAAAAACAACACCAACAAACTGTGACACCTCTTCCATCATAATCAAAGATAAGTTCATTCAATTGAGACCTCTGTTTTATTTTCTCATCATTTATTTCATTGAACATTTTGTAAATACTCTGTAAAGCCGAGATTTTACTTGTAATGTATTATATTTATTGAATTTTAACCTGTTTTTCATTTATTGGGAAGGGAGACTCATAGATCAAATAGAACTTGAAAAATATAAACTCACGATCCATCTAAACGTCTGAGCAGGGTAATTATAGCCAGTGATAACCCTTAAATAAATAAGGGGTGTTACAAGTTTAGGTTTTCTGTAAAGCTTTCACTAATCAGAGCTTTTACTTCGGGTAGAGCTTCAATAGCTTCCTGCCTGTTTGCAGGAACCATACCATATTTGCGATAACCAGCCTTGAGATTGTCTGCTGCATGTTTCTCCAGAGAAAAGAAGAGTTTCTTTAAAAGTCCTGTAAATTCATCCTTAGGAACTGTCATGCAGCGACTATTGCGAATATTTTCTTTCCATTCGCCAAGCAATTTTCACCAATCAGATTTTTTTTCCTTCTTGTTTTTTAAAATTAGCAGCATTTGGCTGATGAACCAATCTTCGATACATTGAAAGTCGAACCATCCTGATTTGGTTTTGTTGTTGCGGCATATTTCTAGGCCGTTTTCGGTCTCACATCTTCTCAGCTTTATAGACGACGTAGACAGGTGCCAATTTACCCCCTGCACTTCCACACATCATTATAGACGTACTGGATTCAGGAGAATTCTTTATATTATCAACTAATTTACAACTTCCGCATCAATTGAAGCCCTGTAGTAAGTTATGTTTCTCGAGGTTCGATTTGGAATTTCTTGTGCATGTCTCGTAACGAAAGAATCGGCCCATTCCTTTCCAGGAAGATTATCTTTGAATTTTCCAACTCTTTTCCTTTTTTTATCTGAGAAACTCTCAACGATGAATAGCAATTCAGTTTAATCCACTGTAAACCCAAAACTGGAAAGGCTGACAATATGCGCCACGATCACAGACTTCCTCGTCAGAAAAAACAGTCAGCCCTCCAAATTTTTTTTGAGCCTTTTGCTTCAATTTATTACTGATATTGTTTCGGTGGATCCCGTATTTTTCTGCAGCGCTTCGGATGGCATTTTTTTTTATCTTATCTCATCTAACATGAGCTCAAGTGTCTCAGGACGATAATTTTTATAAGGCATTGTTCCTGGAAACAATAGAAATATCTCAATATCTCAAATTTGTAGAATTTAGCTTTTAGAATATGGGGTGACAATGTGCAACCAAGTGAAACGAAGTCCCCTGAAAATTTGAGTTTTGAATAAAAAAAAGTTCATAACTCATGAAAGAAAATTGATATTGAATCGCTATTAAGGTATATAAAGTGAATGAATATGTAGTTCATAGTACTGACCTGTATTACTGTCTCGTTACACCAGATTTGTCGAGACCTGAAATTTTACGGACTTCGTAATAATCGTGAAAATATCGAACTTCATTCAAGAGCAACTGCCGATTCAACGGTAGGGGTTGCGTAGTTCGAATCAGCGCCACCAGATAGCTCAACAAGTATGCGCATCATGAAGATATGTAGTTGGTGTGGCGGAAATTTATGAGAGACGTAAAATCAAATAACCTTGAAAACACACATGGCCACAATCCCACCTCTGCATGCACAAAGTCACCCCGTTTTACGGTAGTGTAATAAAAGCTTCTCAAGTATGCAAACATCTTATAAATGTGATAAATGAGAAAATTCAAAAATTAATGTAGTTTCTGTGATTTAGTTATGGAATAGGCAAATTATTTCCGGATCTTTGATAGAAACACTCGGACAAATCTCTAGGCAGAACCCAACTACACGGCTACGATCTTTTCTGTCTTTTTTGTTGCTTCCGAATATAGCTGCTTTCGTTTTAAATAGAATGCTCACGTTAGACGTCTGAAATTTGTAGTCAATAACGTAGACGAATCATGTCTTAGGGTTCTCTTCGAAAATATAATTGAATCAAATGTACAATAATGTGTTTAAAACGATAATAACTTAAGGTGAATATCTAGATAGTTACGTGTACCTAATATAATTATTTAATGAATTTCATGCATACTCAACTTACGCTTAATTCTATACATTAAAATATATAATAATTAAATAATGTTTAAAATATTTCCGATAACTCAATAATTTTAGAATATTATGAAAATGAACATTTATTTTATATTATAGTAGAGTTAAACTAAATTTCCCACATGAGTTTTAACATAACCTAACAAAATGTTAAACAACGTTTATAATTAATTTCATGACTTTATAAAACGTCTATACTTGATACAACGAAAAGAGAGAGTGTAAACAAAACAAACGCATGAGGCCTGAACGTGATGTCACACAGGGTTGAATTCAGGGACTGGCTTCCATTTGATCACGAATTGAACTCTGAATTAAGTAATGGACATCAATGATGTAGAATTTCATTCTAAAATGAAGTATTCACGCAATAGTTTCGGATATGACTGATTGAATTATCATAAAACAGGCAATGTAATACGCAAATGATGTTGTAGGTATATTTTCTGGTAGTAGAACATTATTGAAACATATATATATACAAGAGTTACATAAAAAGGGCATCATTCTATCCGATGGACCAAGACCATACCTGTACAGACTGCTAACATTCAGATCCCACCCCCTAAACATGATTCGGCCAATTACAGACCTACTAAATCTTCTGGCGTCTGCTGTATTTGTTTTGACGTGGTCTCTCTTTCGGTTGCCTAGAATATAGTTCTGAATTCAATTTCTTTCGAAAAAATTCTTCTCAGAATGCACATTATATGTTTCAAGCTGCAAGATTTTCATGAAATGTTTAGAGTTAGAAACTATCATGGCCTTCATAATGTGAACCAGTTCCCACATTTTATTTTCTTCTTTAATGACGTGGTCTATACAATTCTTCCAGTTTTGAGATGAAACACTTTTCATTGCTCTGTTGAAATCAAGTTAACCGTCTTTCATCTTAAAACTTGTGTTCTTTCTAGGCTTTGCACTCTTTAGCTGTGCCCCATATTAGTTCAATCGGATTCAATTCATAGTGTTATGGTGGAAGTTTTTTTGCCATTTCGTCAACCTTATAATTTTTGTATGAGATATTATGTAAATATAGAGTTGATGATAACTCTTTTCTTACCATATTTTCCTCAAAAGAAATATATTTATCCGTCAGCATCTGATGATGTCAGCTTTACGCCATTAAGATGTTGCCGTTTATGTAATCCTAACTGAATGAAATCCAACAACTGTTCAAAATATTCTTCGAAAATATACGCATTCATGTTCTCATGATAGTTTCAAGTAATTTTTCTTTGAAGTTATAATAACCCCGCATCCTTAAAACAGTTAGTTAACACTACCTATATGCGTTATTATTATACGTCGTCCTTTTCCTGACGGAGCCTGACATCCTGTAGACCAGGGGGTGCTTAAACGGTCGATCGCGAGTGCTATTTGAGTAGATCTCGAAAAGAAAACGGTTTTTAATGCGTAGGTAACTAAACTACAAAAATTATTAGGTAATATAATAACACTCTGCTAGCGGCAAAAGGCGGATTCATCAAAGGAACGCGCGGTACTTGTCAAAGAAAGCCGCATTTTTATTCTTGCCGCTTTTCTAGAAATTTCGGGCGGCGCGTTTGACGGGAACATTCGCCTGAATTTGGGAATTCACTGAATTCAAAGGTACAAAGTTTATTCTTGAATGAAACGTATCATTTTAATAACGATTGGGAGGAAGAATTTTTATTTTGTATGGTGAAGGATAAGTGCATTTGTCTTATTTATCGTGCGTCAGTTGCAATACCTAAGCGTGGTAACATAAGAAGAAAACTAAAAGTACGTGATTTGATGTCTTGTTTGAGAAGAAAACAAACCATGTTCACAAGATCAGCCAAACAATCAAAAGCTGCTACGATCGCGTCATTTAAAATATCTCATATATTGGCGAAACACATGAAACAATTCGAGAGATGGATCGATTCTGATGGAAGCATTTATTGAAGCGGGTGAGACTTTATTTGGAGATTTTTAAAATAAAATAGACATCATGTCTGCTATTAGAGAACTTCCGTTATCTTGTCCGACTGTCACAAGGCGTATTGAAGTCTTGAGTCAGGACATGGCAGATAAACTAAAACATGAAATCATGAAATGTACAACTTTTTTTTTACAGTTCCACAAATCCACCGATATGAGACACTGCACAGCTGTGTATTTTTATTCGGATGGTATTCGATAACATTTTCACAATCATTCCTCTGAAAGGGAAGATCCGTGGCGAAGATATATATGACGTTTTCTTCAATTTTGTGAAAACAACAAGCTACATATATATAAATTAGTGTGCATTACAACTGATGGAGCACCAGCAATGACTGAAAAAAAAACGGCGGCTCTTTAAGTTAATGTTTCAAGATCTATTGCCCGAAATAACAGCATTTATAGACGTCAGAGGTGATGATA
Organism: Cryptolaemus montrouzieri; assembly: GCA_013387265.2. Taxonomy (NCBI): domain Eukaryota; kingdom Metazoa; phylum Arthropoda; class Insecta; order Coleoptera; family Coccinellidae; genus Cryptolaemus; species Cryptolaemus montrouzieri. The sequence continues at coordinate 12,393,810 of JABFTP020000001.1, forward strand.
CTCAGATGTTGAAAGATGAAAAATGGCTTACTGATTTGGCATTTTCGACTGACATCACAATGCACTAAACACCAATAACTTGGAGCTTCAGGGTAAAGGAAAAACTATTATTGAGATGATTAGAGTAGTAAAGGCATTCAAAAATAAATGAATTGATCAATATTCTGAGACAATCCGGAATGCGTTTTTATGATTGAGGTGTATATATAATATAGAAACATTTATAAGTTATCCTTTTTCATGTAAAAACATTGAGGAAGTAGCTACTGAAATTGCAAGTCAGTTTAGGTTGAACTCATGTTCTTTTGAAAGTGAGTTGGTGCAGATTATTTCAGATATACATCTCAAAGCTACAGCATCTGATACAAATTTCTGTTTTTATCTGAAGATAAATATCCGAATCTAAGGCAAATCGTTTTCAATTAACGAAAATGTTAGGGTCAACATACTTTCGCGAGTCTGCATTTTCTAAAATCAAGTTTATATGGCATCATGCTTGCGATTAGCACTCACTGGTTAGGTACCATCTTATGAGAAGTATGCTGAGGACTTAAAGTGCCACGCTTCAATATCCAAAGTCACGCCTTAGTTAAGTTTAACACCACATGTAACTCTTTTGTATTGTAACAATCAATAAACTCGCAGTTTTGAATAACTATGAGTTTTTTCATTGATATTATTGAGAAGAACCTATCTAAACCTAACCTAAACATCAACTGAAATAATGTTTATTGTACATTATTGTATATATGCTACGATACACCCTATCTAGGTAGGTGGTAGGTAGTGTATCATGTATGTACGACAATCCTGCATCACACATACTTGCAGCCTCTCAGAGTCGATCGTAAGTAGTCTAAAACTATTGATGTAGATCACCAGCAGTTCAAGTTTGAGCACCCCTGCTGTAGACAATCTTTGGAGAAAGAGTTATCGACAATTTCTTATGTTTTTATAATTTTAACATTTCTGAACTTCGTATCCTCAATTCATTTAAATTTCATCCCGATAAAAAATGTTTCAACTTTGAGCACGATATTTTCAATTGCGCTTAAATAATTTCTTCTCCAGCAAACGATTTCTTATTCACCTATGAGAATTGACTTCCTGTTGTGCTTTTTCCATGAGAAACTCAATTCATGCAAAACTTGCCAAAATTTGTTTTTTGATACTGAAGGCTAGTCCTGATTCTTCATTTTCTGCAATCAAGCACAGCGTGTATTTTTCCACAGTGGTAATTCATTTCCGAAAATAAAAAAAATGCACAGTTTTTCGAATGGTTTTCCTTAGGTCTTCATAAGTAACCGTACGGGGCTTTCCCTGTGAAGTTTCTGGAGGTTTCACTTTAAATCTATTCTCTCCTTGAGAAGCTTGTATATTGTGAACTGTCCAATTGCTGTATCTCAGAACATATTTCAACAATTCCACCGATTGAAGATAAATGGCCTTAATGCCTAAAAGCATCGTATACATTCAATATAATTAATATTTCACTTCTGGAAAATGATATATTTTAGCACGTTTAACAGGGGTAAAACTTTTATATTATTTATGAAATAAACAAAATACGTTCACCAACTAGTAACTGAAGCATACAAATGAAGAAACTACTCAGGATCTCTTCTCAATATAAATCTAAGTTAAATTTACCTTTATTGGGATTAAATTCAGGAATATACTTAATAATACACTTCAACCATTATCCGAGTTGCACGCCTATGTCTATCCTGTCACCTTGAAGATTTATTTCTCTGCAGCTTTACCATTCCGACTTTGTTGAATTTTTTCCAGAGAACACTCTTTTCAAGTCTCAAAATATAAATCAGTCACTTGGGGCAAGATCTGGAGAACTAGGTGGATGAGGAAATAATTCTATGCCTAATTCATACAATTTTGCCATTGTTCTGATTTATTTGTGGAAAGTTGCATTGGCTTCTTGTTATCAACATTTATCGGCCAACTCAGTCGGTGATATGTTCTTTTCTCAACTGACCATGAATTAATGCACACGTTGGGCTCCATTTGCTACCAGGATGGGGTCACACACATGAAGAAAAACATCAGTAGTTCACACAAATACTGGTGGTAAACGTAAATGTAAGATTAAATTAAACACATATATGGCCGACGGAGAGAGTTTTTTGTAGAATCGACTCATGACAGTGCTTGCTGCAGACGATCTCCGGAGATGAAGTGAACACGATGAGGACGGCAAAGGAAAAAAGAACAGCGAAAATCTTAGAAATGCACCGAAACACAAACCCTCGGTTCAGGTAGGCACAAAGTACGTTTTGTGCTCAGCTCGGTCGGAGAAACCTACTAGGCGATCTATGGTAAGAAATCATAGTGAATACGGTAACACGCTTGGTCGGAGGGTCTAAGAGCGATCTATGGTTAGAGAACATGTTGAACACGGTAACAGTTTCCATAATATCACAACCAACGTAGCACTCGAAATAGTCCAGTTCTTTTGGTTCTCCTGCGAAATTTTCTAGGGAGTGAAAACCGGCGCAGTTGTGGCCAAATGTGTTAATTCACCAATTTCGCTTCCGATTACGAACTGAATGAGAGTAACCTATTGATGTACTCTAAGGAAAGAGAAAGAACCGTTCAAACGAACTGTTGGCATTTCAAGGCCGTTCGTATAATACTGTGAGCCAAATTAATTTACGAACGTCAGCACGTAAATATACTAGTGCAGCAGTGGGAGGATTAATATTGGCAAAAGCTTTCGAAGCTATTGCAGAATTGCTGGTCCCAGATGATGATTCTCGAAAATTTTTGAAGTATGTACAATGCATGTTCGATTGGGTCAAGGTCGGAAGATCGAAAAGACAAGAGTTTACTACAAAAACCCCTTCTCCTTCATCTACTAGTGCTTCGTTAGTTATTTGTACTCGCCCTTTAGCTTATTCAATATCGTCTGTCTGGAAATCGCTTTCGCTCTCAATGAAATTTCATTGCTCCTCTTCTTGTTCCTTTAGTTCATTCCAGTGTTGCAGAATTCGTTTTGTTCGATTTCGTAGAAGTATGAGGCCAATTTGCTGAAAGAGATTTTTCTTGCAGTAATCGAAATATCAAACACTCCGTACACTCAAAAGTTACTAACCAGAAAAGGGCAAAAAAGGTGGGGTTCGTTGGACCCCAGAATATTAAAGATGATATGCACTCGCCAACATCATCATAACATCTGAATTATGCGCCACATTGACCAGACGGAAGTCTCATCAGAAGCTACTAAAAAGCTTAGCTGCGCAAACGTTTAAATGCTGTGCATTAAGCATTAATGTGGAGTCAACAGGATCTCAACTATCTGTTGCAGGTTAATACTGAGTAGGAGTGATGTATTAATATACAGTGTGTTCCAACGAAAATTTGACCCCCTATAACTCCGAAATGAGTAACATTAGCGAAAACACCAAGACACGTCGATTTTTGTTTTAAGGGGAGCAATTTTCGAAATAATTCGAAACTTCTCAGATCAACCCCTACCCCAGAACCCTAACTTTGAAATTCATCATAGGGAATAAGGGTCGAGTGGCACCTTACTGAAAAGGTCTGTCAATTCTCCACCTTGATTTGTCATTTTTAGAATTTTAAATTAACATACAGGGTGTCCCAACCAAGGGTGAAGTTGAATTCCTGGAAATCCCAAATACTAAATGAAATAGATTTATTTTGGCATAATGCAAGCGCAGGTTTATGCTCGGTCTAGAAAAACGACCTACACTTGTGAATTTGGAGTTGGTGCAATCAACCCCCTATTTCCAGCATCCCCAACTCAAAAATCATTCGATCGATAATAGGTCAAGTGGCACCTCGTTGGAAAGGTACTGCAATTTTCTCTTCGAATTTGGTATTTTCGAAATTCAGAATCATCATACAGGGTGTCCCGAAGCAGGAACATTGAAAATCCAAATAACTTTTGAAACTGGTTCATTTCGGTATACGAGAACATGTTTGATCCGAGAATAGGACTTTCTTGTGTGGTTATAGAATTTTTGCAATCAACCCTTCCATTCAGCATCCCCAACTTGAAAATCATACAAATAATTCAAGTGGCATATCTTCAGAAAGGTTTTTGAATTCCAGAATGATTAAAGCATTTCATTCAGTTCGGCTCTCCATACAGGATGTCGCTTTCGAAAAATTCAATATCGTCATTTGAAATTATCAACTAAAATTAATTCGAAACTGTTAAAAGTATTGGGGTACGATGTGTTGATCATCAATTACGAAGAAATAAAGCTGATTTCTGCATTGAAAATGTTCACATTTTTTCATTTCCATCTGGCGTGCAGTCATCTGTTATTTCTCATTTTGCAATGAAATATTATTATTATTCAGATCAGTTCCTCATTATTGTTGTTGTTCGTCAGTTGAAATTAATCTGAAAATGGTTTATTCCACTGAGGAAAGGGTCGAAATTGTATCGACGTATTTTCGAAATAACAGTTGTGCCAAAGAAACGGCAAGGATATTCGATAGGAACCATCCTGAAAGAGAAAGGGAGTCAGTCACCAGTACGTTAAATATTTGGTTGACAAATTCCTAGCTACGGGTTCGGTGGCAAACAAAAACATGAAGTGGCATGTCCTGTCAGAAATGAGGCAACGGAAGTGGCAGTAGTGGGTCATCTACAAATGGAGAATACTACTTCGATCAGAAAACTATCTCGTCTGACTGGTGTATCAGCTACAACTGTCCATAGAATCGTGAAACATCACAAATTTCACCCTACAAGGTACAATTAGTGCATGAAATAAACGAAGATGATCCAGATCGTCGTTTACAGTTTTGTGAAAATCTAAGTGAAAACCTAAACGCTAATCCAAATTTTCTGAATAACATCTGTTTTTCTGATGAAAGCACCTTTATGCTCAGTGGTGAAGTGAATAGACATAATTGTCGATATTGGGACACAGAATCCTCATTGGTTTAGAGAGGCCCACACGCAAAGGCCTCAGAAGTTGAACGTTTGGGCAGGAATTTTTGGCAATCATCTAGTTGGGCCTTTCTTTATTGAAGGTAATCTGAATGGAAATGGCTACCTACAAGTGTTAGAGGAACACATACATCCTAGATTGACAAATTTTACAGAACGATCCAACTCTTTCTGAGGACGAAATGCGTTTTCAACAAGACGGTGCTCCTCCGCATTATGATGCTCGGGTGCGCCAATATTTAGACGAAAATTTCCCAGGAAGGTGGATTGGTAGAAGAGGACCTGTTGAGTGGCCAGCCAGGTCACCAGATTTAAATCCTAGATTTTTTTGTTGGGCCATCTAAAATCTAAAGTTTATGCCACAAGACCAGAAAACCTGGAGGAGCTGCGGATGAGGATTATCACAGAATGCCGACTTTGACTCCTGAAGTTTTCGCTAATGTGAGAGAGAGTTCGAAAATCGTCTGTATAACTGTATGGAGGTGGGCGGAGGTCATTTTGAACAATTTTGTAATAATCAAGTTAGTTTTTGTTTTCAATTGAATACAAGTTCAATAAATCTCGTTTTCGTGTTTAGATGAGCATCCAATCAGTTTCTCCATCATCCCTCATCCTTATCCTCACGCCAGAAAACCTCGATTGCCAAACTGAAACCAATGCCTCAGTGATTCAGAAAATAGAAAAATCTTTCTGGAACTTTGCCACTCAACCTGTAATCACTCGTATGATTTTTTGAGTTGGGGATGCTGAATGGAAGAGATTGATTGCAAAAATTCCATATTCACGCAAGAGAGTCTTATTCTCGAATCAAACATAAACATGTTCTCGTATTATACCGAAATGAACCAGTTTCAAAAAGTTATTTGGGTTTTCAGTGTTCCTGCTCCGGGACACCCTGTATGCTGATTTTGAATTTCGAAAATACCAAATTCGAAGAAAATTGAAATACCTTTCCAACGAGGTGCCACTTGACCTATTTTCGATCGAATGATTTTTGAGTTGGGGATGCTGGAAATAGGGGTTGATTGTACCAACTCCAAATTCACAAGTGTAGGTCGTTTTTCTAGACCGAGCATAAACCTGCGCTTGCATTATGCCAAAATAAATCGATTTCATTTAGTATTTGGGATTTGCAGGAATTCAACTTACCTCGGTTGGGACACCCTGTATGTTAATTTAAAATTCTAAAATGACAAATCAGAATGGAGAATGGACAGACCTTTACAGTAAGGTGCCACTCGACCCTTATTCCCTATGATGAATTTCGAAATTAGGGTTGCTGGGGGTAGGGGTTGATCTGACAAGTTTCGAATTATTTCGAAAATGCTCCCCTCGAAACAAAAATCGACGTGTCTTGGTGTTTTTCGCTAATGTTACTCATTTCGGAGTTATAGGGGGGGTCAAATTTTCGTTGGAACACACTCTATAGGCAATTAAGTGTGATATGAAATGAATTTTTACAAAGTTTATTGATCCACAACTTTTCCATTTGATTTCTCACCTTTGTTGCAATGATGAAAAATTGTGAGGATATCCAATATTATTGAATGCTTGGTGAATTTGATGTATCCTCATATTGGTGAATTGTTGTCAGAGGAATCTGGTTTTGAAGCTCTTACCTGTTTATCTAACTCAAGCAACTAGGATCTTGATACATACGATTTTAAATGCCCCTGATTTTTTGAGTTTCTCTATCTTTCGTTTGGCTTTGAATGATAGTTTACTCAGATTGAGACGGCTAGAGAAAAGGTGGTTATGTCAAATTTAAACATGTACAGAATTTCGGAGTTGGAAAGAGGACGACTTTGTTGAATCTAGCTTATCTTTCTTTAGATGCAAATTCTCTGGAATATCAGAATGTGGAAATTGAAGTTTTTCTTCACGTCCGATAATTTAGTATACAAAAATAGGCGGACTGTTGTTATTTGAAAAAATTGTTTTAATACTGTTGATTTCGGCTTTGGAAGCTGTCGTGGACAGTGGAATTGAAAAAACTATAGAGAAAAGGCTCGTTTGTGGTTTCAAAGCAAAAATCGTAATAACAAAATTTTTTAACTTTTTTAATAATCCTTGAGTCGACGCTAAATGACTCCACATTAATTACACGAATTATATTTTCGGCAAAACTCCAAGACATTTACAATAATCCATTCTTATCTTTACCCTGAAAAAATTATTTGTTTCACATCACTCAATGAAATAACTTAATTTCATTTCGTTTTACTTTAACGTATAAAAACTGAGAAAATAGTTTTTACATCGCTATAAACGGAGTCCGTAAACACAGTCTTCAGCTCGAAATTAGTCGATTTAGGCCAATTTACCTATATGAAAAGTTTCTTCGTTTGGCCGGTGGAGGTCGCCAATTCCAAACATTTTTTCCCAATTATCAAATGATTCGAGATCGAAAGAAACCATATCTGGTATGCGTAATCGGGTGCGTTATTCACGTGATTTTGATCAACTATAATTTTTCAACTGTCTGCGTTCGAGCAAAACTGTTTTAGACATTGAGTAGCTCGACTAGTTATCAAACTTTTTTGTCACTTGAGGAATTGTGATATGATGAGCGGTTCAAAGATTGTCATTCTATTAGGTCAACCAATTGTTGACAAAACAGTGTACCTTAAGTTCGTGACTAGGTATTTTGGTGATTTTCCTATTATTATTAGGCACGGAGATGTACAGTAATTCTGGAATGGTTAATATGGTTATGGTGTACGGATTTTGTCAAGGCAATGGACGTGAAAGCGAGTATATGCTGAAAGATTTCAAGATCGCATAGTGCCGAACCACCAAACGTTTGGAAATCTGGAGGGGGCCTTCAGCGAGAATAATTGCTTAAAGTCCTGGAATTTGGATCGAGGACGACAACGAACAGTTAGGACGGTAGAACGCGAAGAACAAATTTTGCACATGGTTGAGAAAAACCCACAATTAAACATGCGTTTTCGTTTGCAGTTTGTCATTCCTGAAACAATGATTCATGATGTCTTGAAAGAACAATTATTCCATACATATCATATTCAAAAAGTTCAGGAAATACTTCCCAACGATCCTGAGAATCGCCTAACTTTCTGCCGATTGAAAAGAGAACTTAGGATCTTCACTTTAGTAGGAAAATTCTATTTACTTTCGAATGCATTTCACTAGGTCATCAGTAACCTTCACAATGAACACGTGTACAGTGTCGAAAATCCCCATGCTTTCACAAGTACACATCATCAGAATCAATTCAAAATTAAGGTATGGATTTCAGTAATTGACATTTTCATTATTGGTCCAGTAGTGATTCCAGATCGATTAAATGGAGAGGCATATTTGAAATTGTTTAAAGAAATTTTGACGGATTTGTTGGACGGTATTCCAGTACTACTGCGTGCAGAAATGTGGTTTATGCACGACGATGCACCTCCTCACTTCAATTTAGCGATTCGCGAGTTCTTACATGCACAGTATGCGAATCGTTGGAGCGGAAGACGAACTGATGCTCCTTCAAGTTGGCCGACACGATCTCCCGACTTGACACCGTGCGACTTCTTTCTTTGGGGCTTTAAAATTTAGGATTTACTCTTCTCAAATTTTCACCCGAGAAAAACTACATAAGAGCATTTTAAATGCGGCCGACTCCTTCATAAATGACCCTGAAATAACGTCAAGGGTCCAATTCAATATTCTGAAGAGTATTAACTCCTGTTTTCAGCAGAATGTTGGAATTTTGAACATTCACGATAGTTGAATGAAATTTTGGGTGTAAACTAATTAATCGTTATTCTGAAGTGATTTGTTTTTTCTCATTTAGTTTCGAACTGGCCAACCTGTCTATATATTTTCAAATAGACATTCTGGAAAACTTATTAAATTTTTTCATTAAATTTTCGATTTTTTACTACTGAACATCGAATATCCTATTTGTTGGATCGATTTAGCAACATAGAAAACATCATTTTGTTAACAAGCGGTTGTCAAGCATAATAAAATGACAATCTGCCGGACTACAGAAACAATTTCAAAGCCAACATGATCAATATGTGATATTTTGACTTGCTATGTGGTTAAAGAAATGAGATCATGAAATTCAAAAACTGTTTTTGTGATTGAACCGCTCGTCATATCAAAATTTCTCAAGAAAAACTTTGATAATTAGTCAAGCTACTCAATGTTTTAAACAGTTTTGCTCGAACGCAGACAATTGAAAATTTGTGGTTGATTCAAAACACGTTCGAATGTTTAGGGACATTTGTGAATCGTCAAGGTCATTAGGTGGATCACTAGAAAACGTGAATAACGCACCGGAATACAAATAACAATTCTTTGGATTTGGCGACCTCTAGCGGCCAAACGAAGAAACTATTCATATAGGTAACTAGCCTAAATCGACTTATTTCGAGCTGAAGAATTTGTGGTATAACGTTGTACACGCAATTCAAGGACATTCTGTATAAGTTTAAATATTCTTTCAATTTTTTCGCTCGGAAATAATTGATGTACATCCATTCAAAAGCCCTTTAATAGCCATTCAAGCACATGTGAATTTTTTGTATTTTCCACATATCTATGTTTTTAGGAAACAGCCTGTACATGTGAATTGTGATAGCATTCAACTTTTGGAATATTGGAGCCTGGAATCGTAAAATATATTTGAACTTATCGAAAAATGTTCAATACTGTATATTGGGGGCTTACATACATATATCATCAGAAATATTCGCGATACCTCGACCGTGCACCTGCAACATTTTGATCTCATCCATCTGGCAAAAATAGTTATTTCAATAGCTGTAGGAGCTTTCCAATAATAAATCCTAATTCCAAATAAGACCAGGGTTACTCCTTCAGCCTCTTGTTACCCTTACACTCCACTGACGGAAACCGAATTATTGTTCATAAAGATAAATGAAATTTTCTTTGATCTTCTGAGAGTTTGTGGATGAATGAGCTTAAGTTTATTTGATGATACGATTGCGATACATCTAAAGACTTTTACACAGTTTTGATGTAAATGAAATTTATATATATATATATATAGGGGTTTTACCCCGACGAGTTGCCCATATATCTGTTCATGCAATCAAACTGATTTCATGAAAAATATAAATCCACCACCTGGTAATTAATACCATTGCCAGGCAATGATTATAATCAAAACATATCCTGGAGTAATTATATATTAGGATAACGTTAAATGTTATGAGAATATATCAATCTACCAGAATATATACATACTATAGCATCATCAGACAATGATATCAATGTACCAACGAGTAGTGTCAGAGGCTTTCTCCCGGAAAAATCCAGTGTACGGACCTTAGTCAAGTAACACTGAATGTTACTCATTAATAGTTTCCTTTGTGTGAAGTGGTGAACGATCGAATAGAATACTGCTCTGAATATAAATATGACAAAATTGTCAGTTAATTATATTACATTTATATAAACAAATAAATAAAATATGAAATGAGATTCTGAGCAGTATAAACTAAAGAAAACCTATGACTCTACCTCATGATTATTTTCGGAAAGAAACCTACGAAGAATATTACAAGATTTGATGACTGTTATCTTTTGTAACTGTTCAAACAAATTTTTCTTCAGACCCAAAATCTCAATACTTTTGTGAAGATTTCTAGGAATAACTCCTGTTGTAGAAATAATAATCGGTAGAATAAATATTTTCTTCATTTTCCACATTTTTTAATCTCGTCGCCAAGCATCATATATTTAGAAATTTTTTCATTGTATTTATTTTGTATATTATGTGTGTCGGGTATGGCAATATCAATTATATATGTTATTTGATTCTGTTTATCATTAAGAACGATATCTGGTCTATTGTGTTTTACAGCTCTGTTGCACAGAATTGTTTTATCAAAATAAAGTTTATATTTGTCATTTTCTACAAATAATCTCAGGTTCATATTTTGAAATTTTTTTTTTTGGAATTAGGTCATGTTTAATTCCTAGATTGAAGTGAATAATATTAGCGACGGCATTATGTCTTTCTAAATAATCTGTTGAAGCAAGGACTGAGCAAGATGATAATATATGAAAAACTGTTTCTGAAGAACAGAAACATCTACGGCAAGAATCATCTATATTTTGTTTGATGATATGTTTTCTATAATTCCTCGTGAAAACAACCTGGTCCTGGATCGCAATTGCCAAGCCTTCTGTTTCAGCAAACAATTCTTCAGATACTAACCATTTATTCGATGCAATTTCATCAATATAATCATTTTTCAATTCTTTAGGTGTTTTCCGTGTAATTCCTTCTGCATCCAACTTTCTCTTTTAGAATTATCATCAAATATATCAAAATCTACCTATTGCATTGTCGAGTTCAGAGGTGTAGGATTATAATCTTAAGCAACAACAATATCATGAAATTTAGACGTTCTCTGTTTATCATGAAAATGGGAACGTAGATGAAAAATCTTTTACTATGAAGATTATTCAAATCAATTAATCCACGACCTCCAAGATGTCTAGGTAGTGTAACTCTCTGAACAGCTGACTTTGGGTGGTGCTTATGATATTTACAAAGCATTTTCCTCGTTTGACATTGTAACTCATTTAGATCAGTTTTAGACCATTTAATAATTCCAAAAGAAGATGTAAGAATAGGAACGGCATAGGAGTTGATAGCTCTGAAAGGTTTTACTAGTTAAATAACTCTTGATGATAATTCTAAGTCTTTTGTAATATGAACTTCTCATATTATCTTTAGTGCTGCTATGGTTTATTGTCTTCTCTTGACAAAATCCAAGATATTTATATGTATCTCCTTGATGCATTGGCTCGATTTCGATATTGGAAATCTTTATATAATCAGAGGTGATCTTTCCTTTTCAATAGAAAGATTTTTACATTTTGGAAGCCCAAATTTCATATGAATATCATTGGAATAGTTGAAAGTAATCTCAAGTAGACTTTTTAAATGAGATCTGGTTCCGGCATATAATTTAATATCATCTAAATTAAAATTAAGTGACTTAATTTGAATTCAGTTAGTAAACTCTTTATTTTGAAGCCGAAACTAGTAGCATTTAATTCATGAGATAATGGATTGAGGCAAAGACAAAACCAAAGAGCACTTAAAGAATCACCTTGAAAAATGCCTCTTTTGATTGGAATTACTTCGGATTTTAACGATTGTTTTGAAATATTTAAATGAAGATTGGTTCTCCAATTTTTCATTACAAATTCAAGAAAATGACGAAGTGTCTTATCAATTTTATAAATTTCCAAAATTTCTTGAAGCCATGAATGGGGAGAACTATCAAAAGCCTTTTGGTAATCAATGAAGGCTGTATGAATATTTCTCTTCTTAGTTTGAGCTTGATTCAAAGCAACAGAATCAATTACAAGTTGCTCTTTAGTACAAAGGTGTGTTTTTACATCCTTTTGATGTTCGGAAAGAATATTATAATTCTCCAAATGTGCATAAATTTTTGGGTAATACATGCAGTTAGAATTTTATATATTGTTGGAAGGCAAGTAATTGGTCTATATTGAGACGGATCAATAGTATTATCACTTTTCGGTTTTGAATAAGTAATTCCTTGTGTGAAAAATAAAGGAGTAGCTGAGGGTTCTTTAATATAAATGAAAAATATTCAGCCAATTTTTCATGAACGCAAGAGAATATCTTGAACCAAAAGTTATGAATACCATCAACACCTGGAGATTTCCAATTTTTGTGTGTTTAATAACTGATGTTATATCTTCGTTTGAAAATTTTTCAAATTGCATGCATTCTATTTTAGAAAATCGAGACCTTTCATTTAAAATCCAACTTGTATTGGAATTGTGTTGCCTTGGCACTGCCCAAATTGAAGACCAATAATCAGTTAAAATATCAATTTTAGGAACTCCATTTCCAGAAATATTTTCATTTGAACCTGAAATAAATTTGTAAAAATGTTTTTCATTATTTTTGAATAGTTTGTTTTGAAATTTTCTATCTGAATTTATTTTATATTCACGTAGTCTAATGGAGTATACTGAAAGTTTTTGTTTTAAAGTATCGATGTATTCTATCAATTGTCCATTACTTATCTCATTATTTTTATGAGTTTTATATTTGAGAATATTTTTCCAATATGTGCCATAAGTTTTTTGATGATTACCTCTGGAATATTGAGTCAATCTTCCTAAATCACATCTGATAGAATAAATTTTACCTTCTAACATATATATATATATATATATATATATATATATATATATATATATATATATATATATATATATATATATATATATATATTAAGTTCTATCTAGAAAATGGTAGCCTCTAGGCTTAGGCCTTGTGATTTGCTGATTTCAGTCTTGTTACCACAGATTTTTTGCTTCAGTTCAGGTCAGCCTCCACGAAGTTAACTTGCCGCGCTTAATTCTCTTTTGTTGAAATCATTACTTGGAAGTGCCATAATATCTGGAAATTCATATATGATGCTGTGTTTCTTATAACCGAACCAAGATATTTCTTCATTTATTTATATATACACATATGGCTACAGTGAAACGCTGGTATAACAAATTCTATCAAGATCGTGCTTCAATAAGTGAAGAACTTCGTAAAGGTCCTCCAAGATCAGTTTTTTACCACAAACGATGCAGTGCGCGAAATGATAATTGATGATCGCCATGTGACTTACCCTCAGATTGAGCCAACCCGAAACATTAGTATATTCAGTTTTGCATGAACATTTTCCGGTCGAATAGATTTGTTCCAGTTGGATTCCACACCACTTAACAATTGGTCACTTGATCGCGTCGTTCGGTGCAAAGAAATGAAACTATTCGACTGCGATGCTTTAAAAGACGTTTGCAAATTTGTTACAGGCGAAGAATCTGGAATATATGCGTACAAACCCGAAACTAAACAACAATCCACAGTATAGGTCTTTCAAGACGAGCCAAAACCAACATATGTTGTTCGTGCTCAAAGCACTTCTAAGCAAGTGGTTGCCTGTTTTTTTCAGGAAAATCGAACATGTAGCCATCATCGAACAGGAGCAACGCAGATCGGTCAATTCTGTATGGTATGCAACCATTCTTTAGGGGACGACGTTGTTGAATCTAGCGTATCTTTCGTTAAATGCAAATTCTCTGGAATATCACAATGTGGAAATTGAAGTTTTTCTTCACATTCGATAATTTAGTATACAAAAATAGGCGGACCGTTGTTATTTGAAAAAATTGTTTCAATACTGTTGACTTCGGCTTTGAAAGCTGTCGTGGACAGTGGAATTGAAAAACTATAGAGAAAAGGCTCGTTTGTGGTTTCAAAGCAAAAATCGTAATAACAAAATTTTTAAATTTTTAATAATCCTTGAGTCGACGCTAAATGACTCCACATTAATTACACGAATTATATTTTCGGCAAAACTCCAAGACATTTACAATTATCCATTCTTATCTTTACCCTGAAAAAATTATTTGTTTCACATCACTCAATGAAATAACTTAATTTCATTTCGTTTTACTTTAACGTATAAAAACTGAGAAAATAGTTTTTACATCGCTATAAACGGAGTCCGTAAACACAGTCTTCAGCTCGAAATTAGTCGATTTAGGCCAATTTACCTATATGAAAAGTTTCTTCGTTTGGCCGGTGGAGGTCGCCAATTCCAAACATTTTTTCCCAATTATCAAATGATTCGAGATCGAAAGAAACCATATCTGGTATGCGTAATCGGGTGCGTTATTCACGTGATTTTGATCAACTATAATTTTTCAACTGTCTGCGTTCGAGCAAAACTGTTTTAGACATTGAGTAGCTCGACTAGTTATCAAACTTTTTTGTCACTTGAGGAATTGTGATATGATGAGCGGTTCAAAGATTGTCATTCTATTAGGTCAACCAATTGTTGACAAAACAGTGTACCTTAAGTTCGTGACTAGGTATTTTGGTGATTTTCCTATTATTATTAGGCACGGAGATGTACAGTAATTCTGGAATGGTTAATATGGTTATGGTGTACGGATTTTGTCAAGGCAATGGACGTGAAAGCGAGAGTATATGCTGAAAGATTTCAAGATCGCATAGTGCCGAACCACCAAACGTTTGGAAATCTGGAGGGGGCCTTCAGCGAGAATAATTGCTTAAAGTCCTGGAATTTGGATCGAGGACGACAACGAACAGTTAGGACGGTAGAACGCGAAGAACAAATTTTGCACATGGTTGAGAAAAACCCACAATTAAACATGCGTTTTCGTTTGCAGTTTGTCATTCCTGAAACAATGATTCATGATGTCTTGAAAGAACAATTATTCCATACATATCATATTCAAAAAGTTCAGGAAATACTTCCCAACGATCCTGAGAATCGCCTAACTTTCTGCCGATTGAAAAGAGAACTTAGGATCTTCACTTTAGTAGGAAAATTCTATTTACTTTCGAATGCATTTCACTAGGTCATCAGTAACCTTCACAATGAACACGTGTACAGTGTCGAAAATCCCCATGCTTTCACAAGTACACATCATCAGAATCAATTCAAAATTAAGGTATGGATTTCATTAATTGACATTTCATTATTGGTCCAGTAGTGATTCCAGATCGATTAAATGGACAGGCATATTTGAAATTGTTTAAAGAAATTTTGACGGATTTGTTGGACGGTATTCCAGTACTACTGCGTGCAGAAATGTGGTTTATGCACGACGATGCACCTCCTCACTTCAATTTAGCGATTCGCGAGTTCTTACATGCACAGTATGCGAATCGTTGGAGCGGAAGACGAACTGATGCTCCTTCAAGTTGGCCGACACGATCTCCCGACTTGACACCGTGCGACTTCTTTCTTTGGGGGCTTTAAAATTTAGGATTTACTCTTCTCAAATTTTCACCCGAGAAAAACTACATAAGAGCATTTTAAATGCGGCCGACTCCTTCATAAATGACCCTGAAATAACGTCAAGGGTCCAATTCAATATTCTGAAGAGTATTAACTCCTGTTTTCAGCAGAATGTTGGAATTTTTGAACATTCACGATAGTTGAATGAAATTTTGGGTGTAAACTAATTAATCGTTATTCTGAAGTGATTTGTTTTTTCTCATTTAGTTTCGAACTGGCCAACCTGTCTATATATTTTCAAATAGACATTCTGGAAAACTTATTAAATTTTTTCATTAAATTTTTCGATTTTTTTACTACTGAACATCGAATATCCTATTTGTTGGATTCGATTTAGCAACATAGAAAACATCATTTTGTTAACAAGCGGTTGTCAAGCATAATAAAATGACAATCTGCCGGACTACAGAAACAATTTCAAAGCCAACATGATCAATATGTGATATTTTTGACTTGCTATGTGGTTAAAGAAATGAGATCATGAAATTCAAAAACTGTTTTTTGTGATTGAACCGCTCGTCATATCAAAATTTCTCAAGAAAAAACTTTGATAATTAGTCAAGCTACTCAATGTTTTAAACAGTTTTGCTCTAACGCAGACAATTGAAAATTTGTGGTTGATTCAAAACACGTTCGAATGTTTAGGGACATTTGTGAATCGTCAAGGTCATTAGGTGGATCACTAGAAAACGTGAATAACGCACCGGAATACAAATAACAATTCTTTGGATTTGGCGACCTCTAGCGGCCAAACGAAGAAACTATTCATATAGGTAACTAGCCTAAATCGACTTATTTCGAGCTGAAGAATTTGTGGTATAACGTTGTACACGCAATTCAAGGACATTCTGTATAAGTTTAAATATTCTTTCAATTTTTTCGCTCGGAAATAATTGATGTACATCCATTCAAAAGCCCTTTAATAGCCATTCAAGCACATGTGAATTTTTTGTATTTTCCACATATCTATGTTTTTAGGAAACAGCCTGTACATGTGAATTGTGATAGCATTCAACTTTTGGAATATTGGAGCCTGGAATCGTAAAATATATTTGAACCTATCGAAAAATGTTCAATACTGTATATTGGGGCTTACATACATATATCATCAGAAATATTCGCGATACCTCGACCGTGCACCTGCAACATTTTGATCTCATCCATCTGGCAAAAATAGTTATTTCAATCGCTGTAGGAGCTTTCCAATAATAAATCCTAATTCCAAATAAGACCAGGGTTACTCCTTCAGCCTCTTGTTACCCTTACACTTCACTGACAAAAACCGAATTATTGTTCATAGAGATAAATGAAATTTTCTTTGATCTTCTGAGAGTTTGTGGATGAATGAGCTTAAGTTTATTTGATGATACGATTGCGATACATCTAAAGACTTTTTACACAGTTTTGATGTAAATGAAATTTATATATATATATATATAGGGGTTTTACCCCGACGAGTTGCCCATATATCTGTTCATGCAATCAAACTGATTTCATGAAAAATATAAATCCACCACCTGGTAATTAATACCATTGCCAGGCAATGATTATAATCAAAACATATCCTGGAGTAATTATATATTAGGATAACGTTAAATGTTATGAGAATATATCAATCTACCAGAATATATACATACTATAGCATCATCAGACAATGATATCAATGTACCAACGAGTAGTGTCAGAGGCTTTCTCCCGGAAAAATCCAGTGTACGGACCTTAGTCAAGTAACACTGAATGTTACTCATTAATAGTTTCCTTTGTGTGAAGTGGTGAACGATCGAATAGAATACTGCTCTGAATATAAATATGACAAAATTGTCAGTTAATTATATTACATTTATATAAACAAATAAATAAAATATGAAATGAGATTCTGAGCAGTATAAACTAAAGAAAACCTATGACTCTACCTCATGATTATTTTCGGAAAGAAACCTACGAAGAATATTACAAGATTTGATGACTGTTATCTTTTGTAACTGTTCAAACAAATTTTCTTCAGACCCAAAATCTCAATACTTTTGTGAAGATTTCTAGGAATAACTCCTGTTGTAGAAATAATAATCGGTAGAATAAATATTTTCTTCATTTTCCACATTTTTTAATCTCGTCGCCAAGCATCATATATTTAGAAATTTTTTCATTGTATTTATTTTGTATATTATGTGTGTCGGGTATGGCAATATCAATTATATATGTTATTTGATTCTGTTTATCATTAAGAACGATATCTGGTCTATTGTGTTTTACAGCTCTGTTGCACAGAATTGTTTTATCAAAATAAAGTTTATATTTGTCATTTTCACAAATAATCTCAGGTTCATATTTTTGAAATTTTTTCTTTTTGGAATTAGGTCATGTTTAATTCCTAGATTGAAGTGAATAATATTAGCGACGGCATTATGTCTTTCTAAATAATCTGTTGAAGCAAGGACTGAGCAAGATGATAATATATGAAAAACTGTTTCTGAAGAACAGAAACATCTACGGCAAGAATCATCTATATTTTGTTTGATGATATGTTTTCTATAATTCCTCGTGAAAACAACCTGGTCCTGGATCGCAATTGCAAGCCTTCTGTTTCAGCAAACAATTCTTCAGATACTAACCATTTATTCGATGCAATTTCATCAATATAATCATTTTTCAATTCTTTAGGTGTTTTCCGTGTAATTCCTTCTGCATCCAACTTTCTCTTTAGAATTATCATCAAATATATCAAAATCTACCTATTGCATTGTCGAGTTCAGAGGTGTAGGATTATAATCTTAAGCAACAACAATATCATGAAATTTAGACGTTCTCTGTTTATCATGAAAATGGGAACGTAGATGAAAAATCTTTTACTATGAAGATTATTCAAATCAATTAATCCACGACCTCCAAGATGTCTAGGTAGTGTAACTCTCTGAACAGCTGACTTTGGGTGGTGCTTATGATATTTACAAAGCATTTTCCTCGTTTGACATTGTAACTCATTTAGATCAGTTTTAGACCATTTAATAATTCCAAAAGAAGATGTAAGAATAGGAACGGCATAGGAGTTGATAGCTCTGAAAAGGTTTTACTAGTTAAATAACTCTTGATGATAATTCTAAGTCTTTTGTAATATGAACTTCTCATATTATCTTTTAGTGCTGCTATGGTTTATTGTCTTCTCTTGACAAAATCCAAGATATTTATATGTATCTCCTTGATGCATTGGCTCGATTTCGATATTGGAAATCTTTATATAATCAGAGGTGATCTTTCCTTTTTCAATAGAAAGATTTTTACATTTTGGAAGCCCAAATTTCATATGAATATCATTGGAATAGTTGAAAGTAATCTCAAGTAGACTTTTTAAATGAGATCTGGTTCCGGCATATAATTTAATATCATCTAAATTAAAATTAAGTGACTTAATTTGAATTCAGTTAGTAAACTCTTTATTTTGAAGCCGAAACTAGTAGCATTTAATTCATGAGATAATGGATTGAGGCAAAGACAAAACCAAAGAGCACTTAAAGAATCACCTTGAAAAATGCCTCTTTTGATTGGAATTACTTCGGATTTTAACGATTGTTTTGAAATATTTAAATGAAGATTGGTTCTCCAATTTTTCATTACAAATTCAAGAAAATGACGAAGTGTCTTATCAATTTTATAAATTTCCAAAATTTCTTGAAGCCATGAATGGGGAGAACTATCAAAAGCCTTTTGGTAATCAATGAAGGCTGTATGAATATTTCTTCTTAGTTTGAGCTTGATTCAAAGCAACAGAATCAATTACAAGTTGCTCTTTAGTACAAAGGTGTGTTTTTACATCCTTTTTGATGTTCGGAAAGAATATTATAATTCTCCAAATGTGCATAAATTTTTGGGTAATACATGCAGTTAGAATTTTATATATTGTTGGAAGGCAAGTAATTGGTCTATATTGAGACGGATCAATAGTATTATCACTTTTCGGTTTTAAATAAGTAATTCCTTGTGTGAAAAATAAAGGAGTAGCTGAGGGGTTCTTTAATATAAATGAAAAATATTCAGCCAATTTTTCATGAACGCAAGAGAATTTCTTGAACCAAAAGTTATGAATACCATCAACACCTGGAGATTTCCAATTTTTTGTGTGTTTAATAACTGATGTTATATCTTCGTTTGAAAATTTTTCAAATTGCATGCATTCTATTTTAGAAAATCGAGACCTTTCATTTAAAATCCAACTTGTATTGGAATTGTGTTGCCTTGGCACTGCCCAAATTGAAGACCAATAATCAGTTAAAATATCAATTTTAGGAACTCCATTTCCAGAAATATTTTCATTTGAACCTGAAATAAATTTGTAAAAATGTTTTTCATTATTTTTGAATAGTTTGTTTTGAAATTTTCTATCTGAATTTATTTTATATTCACGTAGTCTAATGGAGTATACTGAAAGTTTTTGTTTTAAAGTATCGATGTATTCTATCAATTGTCCATTACTTATCTCATTATTTTTATGAGTTTTATATTTGAGGAATATTTTTCCAATATGTGCCATAAGTTTTTTGATGATTACCTCTGGAATATTGAGTCAATCTTCCTAAATCACATCTGATAGAATAAATTTTACCTTCTAACCTTTATATATATATATATATATATATATATATATATATATATATATATATATATATATATATATATATATATATATATATATTAAGTTCTATCTAGAAAATGGTAGCCTCTAGGCTTAGGCCTTGTGATTTGCTGATTTCAGTCTTGTTACCACAGATTTTTGCTTCAGTTCAGGTCAGCCTCCACGAAGTTAACTTGCCGCGCTTAATTCTCTTTTGTTGAAATCATTACTTGGAAGTGCCATAATATCTGGAAATTCATATATGATGCTGTGTTTCTTATAACCGAACCAAGATATTTCTTCATTTATTCATTTTATTCAATGTATATATACACATATGGCTACAGTGAAACGCTGGTATAACGAATTCTATCAAGATCGTGCTTCAATAAGTGAAGAACTTCGTAAAGGTCCTCCAAGATCAGTTTTTTACCACAAACGATGCAGTGCGCGAAATGATAATTGATGATCGCCATGTGACTTACCCTAAGATTGAGCCAACCCAAAACATTAGTATATTCAATATTGCATGAACATTTTTCTGTCGAATAGATTTGTTCCAGTTGGATTCCACACAACTTAACAATTGGTCAATTGATCGTGTCGTTCGGTGCAAAGAAATGTTGAAAATATTCGACTGCGATGCTTTAAAAGACGTTTACAAATTTGTTACAGGCGAAGAATCTGGAATATATGCGTACAAACCCGAAACTAAACAACAATCCACAGTATAGGTCTTTCAAGACGAGCCAAAACCAACATAAGTTGTTCGTGCTCAAAGCACTTCTAAGCAAGTGGTTGCCTGCTTTCTTCAGGAAAATCGAACATGTAGCCATCATCGAACAGAAGCAACGCCGATCGGTCAATTCTGTATGGTATGCAACCATTCTTTTGAGCAAGTGTTCAATGAGTTGAGGAAATGAAATGGAAGAATCAAAATTATTCATAAAAATGCAAGCTCACATACATCAGCATATACTATGGAGTATTTGAACACCAAAACATTGAATTAATGAGCCATCCAGCTTATAGTCTCGATTTGGCAGCTGACGACTACTTTTTCTTTGCGCACATTAAGAAAAAACTGCGTGGGCAACAATTTCTGACTTCAGAGGTGGCATTTTCTGAGGTATATCATTCGGAGTGGAAAAAGTGTTTCAAAAATTCGTTTAAGCGCATGCAAAAGTGTATGAATATTCATGGAGAATACTTCAAAAATCAATAAATCTTGTTTTCTTGTTAGGAGCAAAATTGACAGGGCAACCCACGTACTATCTACTTCTATTGCACCAATATAATTATCAAGCTCTTGAGCAGCTTGAAAAAGTTTGCTTTCAAGTAAAGCATTTGGGTTGTAAAATCAAGTCAAGGCTAACCTTGATTTTCGAAAAGCTTGAAATTCAGGTCAAGTAAAGTTTTTCGAGAAATGTTCCAGTTGCATGACTTGATAGAGTTTTAGATACACTGGGCTGGTGCTGAAGACTTTTACATGACTGAATTCAGATAACTAATCCGTTTCGCAAGAAACAAGAAAAATGATATCTTGCACAGGCGCTTTTATAGGTTTGATAGAAATAAGTGATCCTTTAGCACCATTTATCGGAATTACTATTTTGGATATTCCCCATCCACTGTAATGAGGCACATTCAAGCGACTCTGAAGCATCATGGCCGTTTTACCATCAAGATTAATTCTTTGTATAGATGTCCAGTGTTTCTGATATTGGGCTTACTTCCAGGACCTTCTTGTAAATGGGCCTATATATCTAGATGAAAAGTCTGGTTTTTCGGCTACCTTACTCATAATGAGCATATATTCTGCCTACCAAAGATTCATTTGGGACGGTTGCAATCAATTTTTTTTTTCTCGAAAGTTACATTTTGCACTTTTTGGTAGTAGGAGCTCTTTTATTTGGCAAATCATTCATCTAGATCTATCAATCATTCTAAGAGATCATTTTCTATAGTTGCCTACGATTTTTTCCAACAGTTACCACTAGATCTTTCATCACAAAGTTTGGAATTTGGCTCCTTCGAATGAAAAGATCGTCATATCGACGACGGATCACAGTGGGGTAGTTAGAATGCATATCCGCAGGCGGAAAGCTTGAAATTATCCATCATATACAGGGTGTTTCCGAATAAGATGTCATAAATGAAGGATGCGAATCCCTGAATGATTTGAGCAAGAAAGTTCGAAGAACCAATGGTCGAAAAATGCTTCGTTGCCGAGATACAGGGTGTTAAAGTTGAGAAAATTTTTCGATTTTCTCTCGATGAAACCTAGACTTCTCAAGATTTCGGGCTCAAATTTTCCACATGGGCTGTTGAACACAATCTGAATCACCAGATGAGGCCAAATTTTGAAACAGTATACAGAAGGATACTTTTTCATGGGCCATGATCCATTTTTATCCTCGGAACTTTTTTTTGGTACGCCACTTTCACTGAAAAAAATAAAATCGAATAGACCATTCAATTTGAAATTGTTTTTGACTCTTGCATTTTGATCGTAACTATCACCGTTTCTGAGATATTAATTATTGAAAATAATCCAATAGTTTTCCCATATCGAAGCCATGGAGATATTATCTTAATAACTGATGCAATTTTTCAGGAATTTAGCTAAAATTTACATCAGATATCTCCTTATTGTATGTTTATAACAAAATGAGGCAGAAATTCCTGACAGTATACAGGGTGTTATTTTTCACTTGCATTTTCCTCTTTTGCCCCTGAACTTTTTTGTGGTGCGCTACTGGTATATTCTGAAAACAGAATCAAACAGATTATTCAAAGTGAAAACTTTTCTGTTCCTTGTAATCTTCCGTATCAGCCACCATTTTCGAAAAATTAATCAACAACGCCCGAACAGGCTACCCCTTTGCCTCCGTATATTTTTTCGGTGCATAACTGACGTTTTTCGTAATCAGAAACGGATTTTTCATTCAATTCGGATAATTTTGTGCTCATCTTGATCCTCATGTCTTTCACCGTTTTGAATTGAAAATCATCAGAATTTATCGTGTCTTCCTCATATCAGAACACGTTGGTGATTTCAAAAGGCTTAGTAGGCTCTGATACAATTTTGCAAATGAAATCATAGAAAAAAAACTTGACACTTCAATGATTGTAAGTTTTGTCATTCAGTTTGTTGTGCCTACATTTGAAACAGCTGTAAGTAGTAACCAATAATCTTTGAAATGGTTTTCACTAATGCAGAAATGGCCGATATACATTTCATGTACGGTGTGGCTGAAGGAAACGCAGTGCACGCAAGGCGTTTGTATCAAGAACGCTTCCCTAATCGAATCATTCCTGATAGACGTACGTTTTCTGACATCCACAGAAGATTGACAGAACGGGGTACATTCAAACCGAATCATGACTTGAAAGGGGCAAATCGGACAATAAGGACCCCGGAAATCGAAGAGGCAGTCCTAAATTTGAATAGATGAGGATCCTCAGCTGAGTACAAGAAAAATTGGAAGAGAGTTGAATATCTCATTTGTATTGGTCTGGAAAATTCTCCATGATTTCTTGCTTTACCCATACCATATTCAACGCGTCCAAGCTATACTACCCGCGATTTTCCTCTGCGACTTAATTTCTGCCGATGGTTCCTTCATAACATTGCTCATAATCCCTTTTCGATAGCGAAATCATCTTCACAGATGAGGCGTCCTTCTCGAGAAATGCAATCAGGAACTTTCATAACAATCACTATTGGACTGAAGAAAATCCCCATATGATTGAGGAATGTCACCATCAAGAACAATTTTCGGTTAATGTCTGGGTTGGAATAATTGGGGATTTCCTGATCGGGCCATTTTTGTTGCCAGACAGGCTGAATGGAGCTTTATATCGCCACTTTCTAGAAGAGATTTTACCTGTTTTGCTAGAAGATGTGCCGCTGCAAACTAGAAATAGAATGTGGTTTATGCATGACGGAGCACCACCGCACTTCAGCATGGAAGCTAGAGAATATCTGAATATGACATTCAATAACCGCTGGATAGGGCGTGGTGGACCAGAAGCTTGGCCTCCAAGGTCGCCAGATTTAAACAGTTTGGATTTTTTTCCTTGGGGACATCTGAAAACTTTGGTTTATAGCTCTCCCGTGAATACACTTGAAGAATTGAGGAATAGAATTACAGCATCATGTGACGTCATCAGAAATACCCCAGGAATATTTCAGAGGGTGCGCACTAATATGCGGAGGCGAGCAGAAGCATGTATTCTTTCAGGTGGAGGACATTTTCAACATCTTCTTTGATTTGTTCTGTTTGTTCAATTTTTGTTTTCATCATTATGAGTTTTTGTTATTGAAATCATTCGCGATTATTTATGTTGTTTATTCATTTACTTCCGATTTATACACTCAATAATACACATTTTTGAATTCGAATACAATGATCAGGAAATGATATCACCCTTTATACTCTCTCATAGATCCTACCAATCTAGTGGTGCAGATCTTAAATGTGAACTTCGTTTGAAATTCGAGCTCAAGGTCTTCACAAATTGCCGAAATAACATGAAAAATATCTTCAAGCTTTCAATACGGAAGGGACTATACGATTACTTTTCTTGATTAATATCTCGAAAATGGTGGCAGATACAGAAAAATACAAGGAACAGAAAAGTTTTCACTTTGAATAATCTGTTTGATTCTGTTTTCAGAATATACCAGTAGCGCACCACAAAAAAGTTCAGGGGCAAAGAGGAAAATGCACGTGAAAAATAACACCCTGTATACTGTCAGGAATTTCTGCCTCATTTTGTTATGAACATACAATAAGAAGATATCTGATGTAAATTTTAGCTCAATTCCTGAAAAATTGCATCAGTTATTAAGATAATATCTCCATGGCTTCGATATGGGAAAACTATTGGATTATTTTCAATAATTAATATCTCAGAAACGGTGATAGTTACGATCAAAATGCAGGAGTCAAAAAAAATTTCAAATTGAATGATCTATTCGATTTTATTTTTTGTTAGTGCCAGTGGCGTACCAAAAAAAAAGTTCCGAGGGTAAAAATGGAACATGGCCCATGAAAAAGTATCACCCTGTATACTGTTTCAAAATTTGGCCTCACCTGGTGATTCAGATTGTGTTTAGTAGCTTATGTGGAAAATTTGAGCCCGAAATCTTGAGAAGTCTAGGTTTTATCGAGAGAAAATCGAAAAATTTTCTCAACTTTAACACCCTGTATCTCGGCAACGAAGCATTTTTTGACCATTGGTTCTTCGAACTTTCTTGCTCAAATCATTCAGGGATTCGCATCCTTCATTTATGACATCTTATTCGGAAACACCCTGTATAATACGGAGTATTATTTCCGCAATGCACTGCTGAATACATTCAGCAATAAATCATTGGTTGAGTTATCGTTTAGACAGTATCTTGACTATGTGCATATCAGGGTGTTATGGAAGGTTCCATCAGTATCAAGGAACGTTGTCAGTAATATCTCTTGCTTATCATTGTTGCAAAATTAGATCCAGGTCGATTGGGTTGAATGGAAAAAGAAGCGGTTAAGTTCATCAAGCCTTTGGTATATAAATCACCTGGGATTCTACTCAGATAGTTGGGATAACCTTATGGATGCAAGGCTAGACTTGAAAATTAGCTGTTCGACTTGACCTGACCTGAAACCAAGTCAAGTTCAAGTCAAGCTTTCATTTTTGAATTCAAGTCAAGTCGAGCATTATAACAAGCTTTTATAAACTTGCAATTTATGTATGGTTGTACGTTAGGATTAAATCTTACAACTCAATTTTAAGGCACTTGCCCTCAACTGATTGAGCTGAAAATTTGTATACACGTTTAGTTTGGATGACAATGAATGATTTACTCTGTGACGTTATTCTAAATCCAAGATGGTGGACCAATTGTTTTTAATCCACTCCTACAATATGGGTATCAAATAAAAGGGCTTGCCAAGAATGACTAGAAAAATAATATGACGTCACTCTTAATCCAATATGGCGTAACACCCAAAATGGCCGATAATTTCCTTTTATTCGTTCCTACAATATGGGTACCATATGAAAGAGCTTGCCAACTTAGGAACTTACCAGGTGAAAAGTGAAAAGTTTGAAATAAAATTGAGGTAAAAAAATTCTTCGAACTGACGTATGATGACGTCATACATCTCTAGTAGTCATAACAAGCAGTTGCTCAAAGCTATCAATGAAAGTAGAGCTGAATATGCACTCAGCAAATTTCTTTTGATACTTTCGATAAACTTTAGTAGTTATAGATCAAATGCCGCACAATCTTCAGGAGCTTAAAGTTACTGAAAAGGGAGAAAGTTACTTTTTACAACGTCTATTAGATTATACTCCAGGCCCCACATTAACATATAGTATTGTTATCAATTCTAATTCAAAAATGGAAACATATTTTGTTATGAATTCTAATTCAAAAATGGAAACATAAATCTACGGTCAGGAAATTTTGTGAATATTAGAAGAGTGGATGCACCATGCGACATTACCAACTTAAAAATGTTAAAAAATTGCTTGGAGGTACTACATTCTGAAACAAAATCGTTGAAGAGTTCCCCAAAGCTCAATGATAACGATGAAAAATTGAAACGTATAGTTAATCATTCGACAACTATTTTGGACTATATAGATGGCGAGAACTTAGGGAAAAGTAATTGTTTCGAATTCCTTTCCGAACAAGAAAAAAATAAACTTTTACACTATAACTTTTACCGTTCACTTATAACGTCATTTCAGATTTAACACATTTGACACAATTTATATGTTATAACATAAAAGCTTGTCGCGAGATATAAGTATCCGTATTCACTTGCTGCCTATTGAAATTTTAGAACAGAGAAAATGAATACGAGTACTTATATCTGCGACAAGCTTTATATTATAGCATATAAATTGAATGAGATAAAAAACACAAGGTTTAACTTTAATCTACACTTTATTTGAAAAAATTCGACGACGTTTCGCTGACACAGCAGCTTTATCAAGAATGAAAAATAGAATGAAGAGTATGGTATTATAAACAAATCGTAGAACAACTTGGATGAATAACAGGAAAATCCACACCGAGCCATTGTACAGTTAGTATGAAAGGTAATAAAACTAATTAAACAAGTTAAGTAGGGTGAGTAATTCAAATCTACCTGTTCATTCAAAAGCTTGTCCGAATGTTTGTATCTATTTATTTCTAATGCTTCTAGGAGATCTAATTTTGAACTTTTGATTTTATATGTAATATGTCAAAGTTTTATTGAATGAATGGTTTTCTTTTTATTAGGTGGTTTGAATAATTTGAATCAGATTTATTTTTATCGAAGCTACGTTTATGTTCAGATGTTCTTATGCCAAAACTCCTATAGGTCCTACCGATATAAATGTTATCACAAGAACCGCAATTGAGTTTATAGATTCCTGATTTACTTGATTTTTCAACACGAGATTTATTATTTTAATATGTTTACCTAAGTTATTAGAAGTTTTGAAAGCTATATTAAGATTTTGTTTGACGAGAAAGGATTTAATATTTGTACTTGCAGAACCGCAGAATGTTAAACTGTTGAATATTTTATAGTCTTTATGAATAGGATATACTTCATTTATTGCTTTCTGATAGATATAGCATATAAATTGTATCAAATGTGTTAAATTTGAAATTACGTTAAAGTTAACACTTAAATTTTTAGTGTAAACGTTTATTTTTTCTCTTTTAGCGCTTTTAAATGAAAGCTTCTATTCGAAGAATTTTTAGCCTAATTATTTTCACAATAGCTTAGAAATTCAAGCTTCTGAAATCGCTAAGCTTGAAAGCTTGAATCAGATCACAATTGCAATGAAAGATTAAATTTCCTCTCATTTTTCCAATAAGAGCGAGAATAAAGGGTCAGATAATGCTGAATATTAGATAGGAAATATTTAAATGAAACAAAACGTAAAAATCCGAAAAGAATTCATGAAGCTGTTGAAGGAAATACACATACAGAATAAGAAGAAGAGTGAGAGTGAAATGTATATTTTGAAATGAAACACAGCCATAGAATCACAATATTTGAAATTAGCTTCTGTGAAAATGAAACCAGCCGAATTAAACTTGTTTCGGAATTAAAAAAACACCTACATTGAAACTTTAAACAAAAAGAATAAAAATAAGTTAATAAACGAAACATCATTCCTCCTTCCCCGATACATGGTTCTTGAGGAATCACTGTTCACTCTCGATAATCGGGGATTCACTCACTCAAGATTATACTAAATATGTAGTAAACTTCAATAGATTAAATATTTCACTTAAACTCCTGGCCGCTAGGTGACGATGCTTCATGAATTTATTTTAATTTTTCTATTGCACCCCAAAATTTTTATTAATCATAGTTCGTGTAATTAAGACCATAAACAATGGTGAAACATTGAAGACAGGTAACTAGTCCACCACTTTCGGTAGGTAATGCTCAAGGGTGATCGATCATGCGTCCCGATAGAGGAGCGTGGCCGAGTACTCTTCCCACTTTCTGCTTGAATGTCCAGAAAGACTGAGTCGAAAGATAGATCCGAGGAGTCTAGTTTATAGGTTTAGACCTTAACTTAGAGAAACTTAATTTGGTATGATTTTAAAACAGTGAATTCTATACATCGATGTACAGAAACATAAGCGTAGGTTTATCTCTTGGTCATATCTTACCTGTTCTTACTTTTTGACTCAAGCATATCCACCGACTTCTTTTTTGTTAATTTAATTATGATTTCAATGAGTGTTAGGTTCAATTAAGGATACATAGATGAAGCATATTCCATTTTGATTTCACTAGATTTATTGATATATATATATATATATATATATATATATATATATATATATATATATATATAAGATAAATACCAAATAATAGAATCACCCCATATTGAGGAATCTCCGAACAATACTGGATATATATATATATATATATATATATATATATATATATATATATATATATATATATATATATATATATATATATATATATATATATATATATATATATATATATATATATATATATATATATATATATATATATATATATATATATATATATATATATATATATATATATATATATATATATATATATATATATATATATATATATATAATTAGTAACATTCAGTGTTACTTGACTAAGGTCCGTACACTGGATTTTTCCGGGGAAAGCCTCTGACACTACTCGTTGGTACATTGATATCATTGTCTGATGATGCTTTAGTATGTATATATTCTGGTAGATTGATATATTCTCATAACATTTAACGTTATACTTATATATAATTACTCCAGGATATGTTTTGATTATAATCATTGCCTGGCAATGGTATTAATTACCGGGTGGTGGATTTATATTTTTCATGAAATCAGTTTGATTGCATGAACAGATATATGGGCAACTCGTCGGGGTAAAACCCCTATATATACTC
This sequence comes from Cryptolaemus montrouzieri, assembly GCA_013387265.2. Lineage (NCBI taxonomy): Eukaryota > Metazoa > Arthropoda > Insecta > Coleoptera > Coccinellidae > Cryptolaemus > Cryptolaemus montrouzieri. Next base: position 12,423,688 of record JABFTP020000001.1, read on the forward strand.
GCCAAGATAAATACCAAATAATAGAATCACCCATATTGAGGAATCTCCGAACAATACTGGTTGTGCCGAGTATGACGTCCCTCTGAGCTGCGGAAATGATGGAAGTGTCCAACCCAAGTTTCTTGGTGTTTCGTGCGGGATGGATTTCGACCAGGCCGTTGACAGATATTATATGTGGCATAAGTATGACAGATTGCAATCTGTATATTTCCTTTATCTCGAAGGCCAGGTCACGGTACTTTTCGACTTTTTCGGTGTATGCTCTACTCATATTGTCGTCCGCTGGGATTGTCACGTCGAGAAGGAAGGCTCTTGAAGAAAACAGCAATATCTGGCCTATTATGTGGCCTGTACGGTCTGTGATAATAGGGTTGTCCCAGTACAATTTATAATGTTGATCTTCCATTATCGTTTCCGGCATGTGCAAGTGGTTTTTCATCTTCACCTTTCCGAGTCCGAGGTTCAATGCGATATATTGGTGATAGATCTTAGCCATCGCGTTATGTCGGTTGAGATACTCTTTGGGCGCAAGAATCGAGTACCTTAAATACAGTACAAAACTTCACGTTATTGTAAATCTCCCTATTTGACCAGATCACGACGGTTCAGCCACATAGAGCTTCTTCAATCTTTGGACCACCATATATACCTTGAAATAAATTTGTACAAAACTTATCTGGGATTATAAAATTTTTCATTCATGTTTCTCTTAAGTTCTATGCCGAAATTTACGAAGTAAAATAGACTATCCTTCATTACCTTGTAGGGGTTAAATGGTAGCCCCTCTACTAGATAACACTGTGTTTAACCCCGGTATCACATCTAACAACAACAAAGAATAAAAGATATAAAAATTCTAACTTCACTTGGGTTTCAATGCGCTTTTCAAATAGATAACCTATTGCCTCCAGCTATGCTAATGTGGAGGAGGCGTAGACTAACCATCTCAGCTCAAAGTTCTTCGGCGCTACCTTGTTTGATTAACGAATTGAACATGGAGGCTATAACTGGAACACCAAAGTCCGTTGACTCAAAAAGCAATTTATTATTATTCAACACGAGTAAACCACATTGGTAAGGTGACACAGTTGAAGCGAATAAAACAATACGGGTAAAATGCTCGTTGGGTAACTACTATTACCTAATAAAATATAAAAAAAGAATCTATATGTGAGCTCTACGACTCGATTAACTAGTGAACACAAGATATACACAGTTTAAGTTTAAAGTTAATTAAAATGTTCGTACTAAAAGCTGTTAAAATATATTGAAAATAAAAATAATAACATAAAAATAAAATTCGGTTGATCAGATCCCACAGAAGAATTCCTTTAGGAATGAATCTCATCTATATTGAAGGCACAAGGTGGAAGGGTTTAGATTAGAAGTAGAAGAGAACCACATGCTTCCTTCAAGTACAAATTGTTGGCCAAATCCATGCAATATATATTTTGCATGCACCAAAATCACGAAAGGACGATATATGGCCAAGTTGTCCAATCCAGAGCAAATCCTGATTTACAAAATGGAGCTTTTCTCATAATCAAAACTCTGTATATATCCATGAGCGCGGAAAGTTTTCATGCCAAAATATACGATGAGAAATAGACTGTCTGCTCACCTTCTTCACCCTGTAGGGGTGAAAGGTAGCCCCTCAAATTGGTTCTACTATATAACATTAGGTTCAACCCCGGCACCAAAGGTTCTAAAAAAAATATAAAAGATACTGAAACTCTTACTTCTAAAATTCCTTTAGGAATATATCGTATCTATATCATAGGCACAAGGTTGAACGGATGGTTGGATTTTACTACCAGGAGTTCAGCAGAACTTTCAGAAGCCAACCGCAGCTCCAGGCTTCATTCTTTTGTTGCAGACCGATACCTCTCCCTCTGATGTATTTAGTACTTCCTATGTTATGAGGCCGACACCAATCCATGAACATATCCGAAACTCTCCAGCCAATTCAAAGTTCTGATCAATTCCTAATTATCCTGCCAATCCTGGGCTCTTTAGAAAACTAACCTAAGGTATATAAAACCCTAAGTTATCTTGCCAAATTCTAAGTTCCTATAAGTTCGAGAATATCCCAGTAGTATCACGAATTATATATTGACCCAACAAATGCCAGAGAATGATAAATTAAAAGGATTGAATCTTAACCCAAGATGTAGAAGGGAACCACGTGCTTCCACCAAGTCCAAAATGGTGGCCAAATCCATGCAATATATATTTCTCAAACACCAAAATCACGAAAGGATATATGGCCAAGTAGTAAAATCCAGAGCAAATCCTGATTTACAAAATGGAGATTTTCTCACAATAAAAACTCTGTATATATCGTTGAGCGTGGAAAGTTTTCATGCCGAAATATACTATGAGAAATAGACTATCTGTTTACCTTTTTCACCCTGTAGGGGTAAAAGGTAGGCCCTCGAGTTGGTTCTACTATATAACACTAGGTTCAACCCCGGCACCAAAGGTTATAACAAAAAAAATATAAAAGATACTGAAACTCTTACTTCTAAAATTCCTTTAGGAATGTATCGTATCTATATCATAGGCACAAGGTTGAACGGATGGTTGGATTTAACTACCAGGAGTTCAGCTGAACTTTCCGAAGCCAACCGCAGCTCCAGGCTCCATTCTTTTGTTGCAGACCGATACCTCTCCCTCTGATGTATTAAGTACTTCCTATTTTATGACGCCGACACCAATTCATAAACCTATCCGAAATTCTCTAGCCAATTCAAAGTTTTGACCAATTCCAAATTATCATGCCAATCCTGAGCTTTTTAGCTAATCCTTTAGGAATGGCTATACCTTTAGGTATACCCAATCCTAGGTTCTCTTGCCAAATCCTAAGTTCCTTTAAAATCGAGAATATCTCAATAAGATGACGAAATATATATTGACCCAACAAATGCCATAGAATGATCAATTAAAAGGATTATATCTCACCCTAAGATGTAGAGGGGAACCACGCGCTTCCTTCAAGTTCAAATTGTTAGCCAAATTCATGCAATAGGTATTCTTCATGCACCAAAATCACGAAAGGAGGATATACGGCCTAGTAGTCGAAACTAGAGCAAATCCTGATTGACAAAATGGAAATTTTCTCACAATCAAAACTCTGTATATATCATTGAGTGCGGAAAGTTTTTATGCCGAAATATACGATGAAAAATAGAATACCTGCTTACCTCCTCCACCCTGTATGGGTAGAAGGTAGGCCCTCAAATTGGTTCTACTATATAACACTAGATTTATCCCGGCACCAAATGTAACAACAAGAAATATATAAAAGATACTGAAATTCAAACTTTCTTTGGGATTAAATTCGCTTTTCAAGTAGATGTTCTATTGCCTCCAGCTATGCGATTGTGGAGAAGGCGTTGGCTAACCAACTCAGCTCTAAGATTTTCGGCGCCACTATGTTTGGTTAACGACTTGAACATGGAAAAATCGTCATGATTTCTGTGAAGCTATAATTAAAACACCAAAATCCGTTGACTCAAAAACAATTTGTTATTTTTCAACGCAAGTAGAGCGAATAGAACAATATGGGTATAACACTGATTGTCTAAGTAATATCAGCTTAAAAAAATATAAAAAATGGAACCAATATTCGAGCTTTACGATTTGATTTACTAGTCCAACTGTGAACAAAAGATACGCACATTTTGAGTATGAAAGTAATTGAACTACTTGTAATAAAAGCTGTTGAAGTATGTTGAAGATAAAAAATAAAATAAGAGTAAAATTCAATTAATCGGATTCAACAGGAGAATTCCTTTAGGAATGTTTCTTTTCTGTATCATAGGCACAAGGTGGAAGGGTTGGTTGTATCCTCCTAACAGGGGTTCAGCTCCGATTTTGTGTTGCAGATTAATACCTCCACCTCTGAAGTATTTAGTCGTCCCTATAAATTCGAAAATATTCCAATAGTATCACGAAATATATTTTGATCCAACAAACTTCAAAGAATGATCAATTAAAAGGATTATATCACACCTCAAGATATAGAGGGGAACCACGTGCTTCCTTCAAGTCCAAAATGGTAGCCAAATCCGTGCAAGTCGTATTCTTCAATCACCAAAGTTACAGAAGAAGAATATTCGGCCCAGTAATCAAATCCTTATTTACAGAATGGAGATTTTCTCTTAACAAAAACTATGTCTACATCCTTGAGCGCCGATATTTTATAAAACCACACATAGCAACCAACAGCACTTGGTTGTTCGAGGTTTTAATTCAGGAAGAACCGTTAGCCTTCGAAATTGATGAAACAAAATCGGCATTGCAAGTCGAACATTAAACTTCAATTCTTACTCTCAGCAATCGTGGCCACGAAAATCCACCAAATTAATCAGAGCCAACGAAAACTTTAAGATAAACTTTAAGAAACGACGCATCCATACGGAGTATACTTCAATTTGACAATTTAAACTAAGCTATAATATTACCGTTAATAAACTGCTTGATCTTGTGCTAACAATCGAAGTTCGTTTCTAGAAAGGACACTCACTGTATATTCAAGATAATTATGATTTAATAACTAGTGCGAAAGATGTTTTCTTAACCGAATCGTTCGAAAGTTATATCAGGTCAGTACTTGGTCACTTCAAAACATTACAATTACTTCATGTGTATGAAGTTATTTCAAGCAAAATATTGGTATTATAAGTATTCATTTTTATTCTTCGATTTACATCTGAGTTCCGCTCAAAATGAATATTGTATATTTCTCCTCGCCTACAATCTGTGAACATCGCCACATGTCACCTAGATTTGAAAAGGTTTTCTCCTTTGCGACACCGGTCTAGCTACATCTTCCTTCTATCCTCGAATATTTCAAACAAAATTTCCTTCCTTATCAATTCCTGGAATTCTTGCTCAGCGTTTTCAATTCGAATAAAAAGAATGGATTACTTTTTTCGAGGAATCGACAAAAAATATTGTGTACACCAAGAATGAGTAGGCGGATGCCGAGTTTGAAAGGAATGGCAGGAAGATAACTTCGGTAATTCATTCCTTATTTATTTTGAAAATGATTAAACTTGCCTCAAAATAGAGTTCACAGGAAATATGGAAATATTTGTATTGCTTCACAAAATAAACTTCATTTCCCATCAGTTTCCGAATCTCGACATCTGTCATGTTAAAGATTATCAGGAGACAATTTTCATCATAGTTTCATAACTTCATATTGAATAATTGATCGATGAAGCCTGAACTACGTGAAAGTTGAAATTCATAATGAATAATAAAATAAAACAAGTTACAATGTTTTAACTGTTTTAACTATCACTAATTTTTGATGTAAAGAATGACAAAATTTTACATTGGTTGACCTGTTTCGGACATACGACCATTATGAACAACAAGCCGATGAAAACTGAATACTCATGTACAATACAGAAATTACCATCAATAAAATTGTAGTACAGATCACAGTAACTTGAATAATGGTGATTGTTGGGTAATTAAATCTACCTGGTTGTTAAGAAGCTTAACCCTTTCTACCCTAGATGCCTTGAAAATTTCCATCGATTCAAAGAAATTGGGTTATGAGATTAATCACAGGAATAAAGAACTTTTGCTGTTGAAGTTCTGGAAAATGATGACATTCATTCAGTCAATGAGCAAGTAAAGCTGAATCATATTTCTGATGTGGGAATGACCGGAAATGTTCTTTGTATCTAGCCTTGAAAGAGCGTCCTGTTTGACCTATATAAAAGAAATTGCTTTCAGAACATGTCAATTGCTATACTCCTTATTTTTCGAATTTATCGGTTCTATGTTTTGTGTTGAAAAGCAGGCCTGACAATTTGCTAACTGGTTTGAATGCAATATGACAAAACTCTAGCAACCTGTTCTGACGTCTTCCCAAAATATGTTAGAGACATACATTTTTCGGACTTTTCTCTCTTAAATTGGGGATATATCATGTTGAATGTGTTGTGTATTTTTAGAATAATTATTCTCTCTATTGCTTTTATATCGAAGCCGTTGTTCTCTGCTATTAACAAAATGGTGTTAAATTCTGATTTTCTTTCCATGTCCGATAAAGGCAGAGAAATCGCTGTTTGAATCATGGATTTGAAGGCTGCTTTTTTTAAAGAATACGAATGAAATGAATCTATGGGTATGACATTATCCTTGAACAATTTTTTCTGAAGATATTAATTGATAAACAGCTATTATTCTCCTGGATAATTGTTAGATCTAAGAAATTGATTTTACTATCGACTTCTGTTTCTACTTTGAAGTTAATTTTAGGATGAATGTTATTGATGAAATTCAGGAAGATTTCTAGTTGTCTATTGGTTCCAATGAAACAAGCTAAATCATCAACATATCGGTACCAAAATAGAATATGCCTTTTCGTCAAAGGTGACGTCATAATTTTAGTATTTTCCAAGTTAGCTAAACCATTATTATGTGAACATATCTTATTATTGACTTGAAAATAATTTTGGGTCAAGCATAAATCAAACAAAGAAATTAACTCATCGTTACAGACCACGTTGAGATTTCTAGCCTCTAGAATACTTGATATCAAGGGGACTCATTCTATTGCAGGTATATTCGCAAACATATTATCTACATCTAATGATATTCATTTTGCGGTTGGTGATATGAGGAAATTATTTATTTTATTCGATAATTCTAATCAATTTTTTATACTATATTGTGAATGAAAATCTGAAATTGATTTAAACTTGGTATTTAGTTGCTTAGCAAGAATTTGTGTTGTTTAGCAAGAATTTGTGTTGGACTATTGGTATATGACACCACTGGACAAATGGGGTTATTTTCTTTATGTGTTTTAATGAGACCATATAATCTAGGAATATTAGGATTCATTTTAATCCATCTGTTTCTCTCGAAGGTACTAAAAAGTGCTGGCATATCAATAGCGGCTGCTCTAAGTTGTTTCTGTATAAGTGGTGTTGGGTCTTTATGAACGAGTGTAAGCGCTTCTTTATTAATGAAATCTTTCATTTTTTCCTCATATTGTACTTTTGGTATAACAATTATAGAATTCGACTTATCTGCTCGCGTTAGTACTAATGAATTTTCAGAAATTTTGCGTTTGATATTTTTGATTAAAATTTTATTTTTCGAGTTGGTTTGATTTTTATGGTTCTTCAAAATTCTCTCAATTTTTGCCTTTTCAAAATTGCCAGTATTTAAGGTTCAAATTAAAATTTCGGATTCAACGGCTAATGTTCCTATAGATTTAGTGTGTATTTTAGGAACAAATTTAGGACCTTTGGAAAGAAGATCTGTTTCTTTTCGTTGAATTGAACATCAGATAAATTAACAACCCTTTGACTTCCTGAAGAATTATCTCTATCTATTATGCGTGACTCAAGTGTGGCTGAAAATTTTGATTTGAGTGTTTTAATTTTCTAGACTGTTTATGAAATTTTTGAATATGGAAATACAAATTTTAGATCTAATTTTATCTTCTAAAATATCAAATTCTAAAGAATGTCATTTAAAACTGAGTTCTGAGTGCAAGACCTTAAGGTAGTGCTGAATGACATACCTTTTATTATAAAGATGTTTACATGCTTCTTTTATCCAAATTATGCTGCTTGGACTGCTTTATATAATGATGATGATTCATTATTCGTTTTGATATTCACATATCTCAGTGTAACTTCAAACTTCTGATATTGGTTGTTAAACCACAAGTCTTGTGAAAAATTCCTGTACCTCTCCATGAGTTTGGCGTATGTGTTGGCTTGAACTGCTACACAAGCATCTTTCAAATAATTGATCGATGAAGCCTGAACTACGTGATAGTTGATATTCATAATGAATAATAAAATAAAAGAAGTTACTATGTTTTAACCAACACTAATTTATTGATGTAAAGAATGAAAAAATTTTACACTGGTTGGAACGGTTTCGGACATACGTCCATTATCAACAACAAGCTAATGAACACTGAATACTCATGTACAATACAGGAATTACCATCAATAAAATGGTAGTACAGATCACAGTAACTTGAATAATGGTGACTGTTAGGTAATTAAGTCTACCTGGTCGTTAAGGAGCTTAACCTTTTCTACCCTAGATGCCTTGAAAACTTTCATCGATTCAAAGAAATTGAGTTTATAAGATTTTCACAGGAATGAAGAATGTTTAGCTGTTGAAGTTCTGGAAAAGGATGAAATCCATTCAGACAATGTGCAGCTAAAGCTGAATCATATTTCTGATGTTTGATCTATATAAAAGGAATTGCACCCAGAACATGTCAATTGGTATATTCCTGATTTTTCGAATTTATCTGTTTTATCTTTTGTGTTGAAAAGCCGGCCTGATTCAGCTTTAGCTGCACATTGTCTGAATGAATGTCATCATTTTCCAGAAGTTCAACAGCTAAAATTCTTCATTCCTGTGATAAATCTTATAAACTCAATTTATTTGAATCGATGAAAATTTTCAGGGCATCTAGGGTAGAAAAGGATAAGCTCCCTAACGACCAGGTAGACTTAATTACCTACCAATTGCCATTATTCAAGTTACTGTGATCTCTACTAGCATTTTATTGATGGTAATTTCTGTATTGTACATGAGAATTCAATTTTCATTAGCTTGTTGTTGATAATGGACGTATGTCCGAAACCGACCCAACCAATGTAAAATTTCACGTTTAAACATAGTAACTTGTTTTATTTTATTATTCATTATGAACTTCATATCGATTTTCCTGCTTGTAATATATTATATTCCACCAAAAACATTCTGTAAAAAACTAGCGAAGTCTCCGCTTGTTTATTTATAAAAAGTAATGAAATCTAGACAAAGTCGTTCCTTTCTGCGGTTTCTTTATTATTATAGTTACTGTTGTGGGTAGGTACAAGTCAATTTTGTTTACACGAAATGTTATATCTGTTGTAACTACCTATGTATGAAGCGAAATAATAGCCCATACTAGTATTGGAAATTAGATGTAAGTGTCTTATTTTAGGCTGTTGTTCATTGTGCAACACATGCAATCAGCATTGATATTAACAAAACATAGACTTACAGACGGACTACTATCAATAATTATCCGTCTGTACTAGAAATATTTTTTTATACTGTTTGTTTCAGGCTCGCCTGTACATAAGTATTATTGAAATGCGCAGTTTTATCAAGCCTACAATTGATTGGTCATTCAATCAACATTTTCCAAGAGGCAATTTTCCAGCGTCAATAGGTAGCGGTTTTAGGGAGAGTGCAATGCACCAGAGTAAGAGCAATTATCTCGTATAGGCCGACTTCCATCAATGATTAGAAGTCCGTCTGTACTGGAAATATTTTTCATACTGTTTGTTTCAGGCTCGCCTATACAGAAGTATTTTTGAAATGCGCAGTTTTATCAAGCCTACAATTGACTGGTTATTCAATCAACATTTTCCAAGTGGCAATTTTCCAGCGTCAATAGGTAGCGGTTTTAGGGAGAGTGCAACGCACCAGAGTAAGAGCTAATATCTCGTATAGACGGACTTCCATCAATGATAAGAAGTCCGTCTCTACTGGAAATATTTTTCATACTGTTTGTTTCAGGCTCGCCTATACATAAGTATTATTGAAATGCGTAGTTTTATCAACCCTACAATTGCTTGGTTATTCAATCAACATTTTCAAGTGGCAATTTTCCAGCGTCAATAGGTAGCGGTTTTAGGAGAGTGCAATGCACCAGAGTAAGAGCTAATATTCGTATAGACGGACTTCCATCAATGATAAGAAGTCCGTCTGTACTGAAAAATACTTTTATACTCGCCTATACAGAAGTTTTATTGAAATACGCAGTACGCTACAATAGGTAGCGGTTCTGAGGACAGATTGGAGCAATGGTGTCATGGAACACCTGGTTTTGTATCCTTGTGTACCTTCCAATGGACAAGTCACACAGCAATAACTATAATAATAAAGAAATTTCTGTAAGGAACCTTAGACTTCACACGACTTTGTCTAGATTTAAATACTTTTTAGAGATGAACAGGCAGCTCCATCGAGACTTGGCTAGTTTTTACACAATGTTTCTGGTGGGATTTCTTTTCTTCGTAGGAACGTGGGCATATTAATTCATCATATTAGATTTTTTCATTTGACAATTTTTTCTTTTCAGGAGTAGGTTTTATTATTACAGATCTTTCTCTCCTTTTTTTCCGGTTCTGATTCTTGTACATTTTCAACAGTTTTTCGTATTGCCCATTCGCGTTTATTATTTATTCTTTCAGATGGTTTAGATGGTTCGATTTCTGAAAGATCGGCACGGTATTTGAGCCTAAACCGTTTGTATTCCGTGATCGCTGAAGCCTTAGGTTTCATACTCGTTAGGTCAAAATTTAAGAGGTACACCCCATGAATACCCTTAATTTTACTTATATGCTTATTAAAAACAGAAGGGGAAGCATTCGCCCAGCAGTGACTGTGGGACGCTATAGGCTAGATTTTATTAGAAGATGTGTCCCACTACGCTGCAATGACAGTCGAGTTTTTTAGCTGAGACCAGCTGAGGATTCTTCATCAGATTTTTCAGACCATCGAATTTCGACATCAAATGAAGTGGCCCACCAAGTTGAATATATTTTTCAAAAGCGGTATGTCGATCTCTAATAGTTTCGTTGGGCTCTTGTGTTTTCTAATCAGGATCACCAGGTACTCTAGATCTTCGATTATCCTAGTTTTCATAGGTTTTTCTTTATGTTGTCATTAAATCCTAACTCTGTACCACATTTTAGCTCTCCGAGTTTATGGGAAGTACTAGTTTTATTCTGATGATCATGAATATGTGAGTGAGTGAGTGTCATAAATGCGAAATTTTGCTTTCGCTTAACTTGGGAACTATATTTAGGATTTACAAAAATTTGAATAATTATATTTACAATAAATGCTTATATCTATAATTTTGATGTGTATCAGGAAAAGACAAAACTGTGAGCTCAGGAAATGTAACAAGGAACCATACTAAATAAACTACAGACTTGAAATTTCGGATTTGAAGTATGTAATTATAGTTTATTAGATAAAGAGAATTTCTGCGTTCAGGTCTCATCCAGATGTTCTTGAATAGAGGCCTGGAAATGCGGCGAAATGGTTCCAGTGAAGAATGGTACGGCAGTGTTTGATTCGCGCTAGACTTGGCGAACCTAACCTAATCTATTTAATTTCTACAAGTATATCAAATATGTGGGAGGTAAGCAGCAAATTTATTTAATATAACAAATGGTGAATGTCCTCCACCTGCAAGAATACAGGCCACTGTCCTTCTTCGCATATTATCACGCACTTTTGAAATCTTCCTGGGGTATTTCTTATCGTGTCACAAGAAGCTATTATTCGATTTCTCAATTCTTCCACGGTGTTCAATGGGGAAGTATAAACTAAACTTTTGATATATCCCATTAAGAAAAAGAACCATGACCTATATATAGGTGATAGTTCTGGCCCACCCCGACCTATTCATCGGTTGTTGAATGTATTATTCAAGAATTCCCTAGCCTCCTAAGCGGGACCGTTTAGTCTGTTAGGCAAAAAAATGATTAGACATTTAGTGAGAATTGTACTTAATGAAGAGATTCTTCAATCAATGGGTTTTCCTCAGCCCAATAATGATTATTAGTGAAAATTTGATAGCATTTCTAAGTTAGCTTCATCTGTCAACATTATTTCACTATCACAATTAGCATTTTCTCTAATTTTATCTAAGAACCATCGGCAGAAATTCAGTCTTGAAAAATCTCGGGGAAGTACAGTTTGGATGCGTTGAAGATAAAACAGGTATATTAAAAGTCATGGAGAATCCTCCAAACTAGAACATGTGAAATATTCAACTGATTTCCATTTACTTTTATTCACTGAGGATTCAAATCAATATAATTCAAAACTGCTTTCAATATCAGGAGTCCTCATAGTTTGAGTTTCACCTCTGAAAGATTATTTGCAGTAAAAGTAACAGTTTTCGTCAGCCAGACCGTACATGTTATGGATATCAGCCAATCCGGCGTTAGTAAAATTAGACATTTATTTTTACAGTAAAACTTAAAGTGTTGAAACTTATCGTCAATTTAATGAAAATTCTAGCAGACACTGGTTCAACTTTTAGCAACTGTCAAAATGAAAACATAAATGAAAAAACAAAGCCTACTAGTCATTAAGTGCTTTCAATTCACAAAAAAAACAATTTTTCTGAAAATTTGAACAACCTGTATCTCCAAATGAAGCTTTCGCGGACCTATGTTTATAAATTTTTTCTTAAATAGCACGTATATTTACTCCTTCAAAATGATAATAGTATGTTTATTATCTAACAACCTGCATAATAAACAAAAATCACAGCTTGCCTTTATTTTCTTCTAATTTTAGTGTTTCAAATTGAAATCACTCAACATGCACCTATAAGAGATCATATGGGTAAACACCATTCTGTTTATAACAGAGATATCTTAGAAAGCGATGAAGTACCCTTCTACATAGTCAACATGACATTGTACCAAAGGAATCCCAATCTGAGAGCGTATTCAATTTGACCTTACTATTGCGTTAAACAATGTGACTTATAGAAATGCTGAAGGTTTTGAGTTTCTTATCAGAAAACCAAGTACTTTATTTGTCTTCTCAACTATACATTATAAGGACATTGAATTTGAAATTGCTTCAGCCCTACTTTCAAAATATTGCATTCGATGTGATAATTTAGCTTGGATGATGCTATTTTTATTTCTGTAGAAGTTCATAGCTGAAAGTTTTTCATTTAACTCATTTATTTTCCTGAAACCATTGAACAACCTCATGTCGGACTGTCGCACTTGAGAATTCTTCAAGCGCTCAGGTTTAATAAATAAAAGGTAAATAACACAGGACTCAGAATGTTGCCTTGGGATACTCCAGATGTAACAGGTATCTCATTAAAAAAACATTGACCAATCCTCACAATTTGCTTTCTGCTGACAAGATAGGATTTGACAAATATATATGCCTCGGAGATCCATCAAGCTAGCTTATTTAGTTAGCTAGCTCATATAATACTAACATAACTATAATAAGAGATGAACGGTTTCCAGGCATTTTGGCATCTCGAAAGAATAATCCTCGAGAAAAGCAGCTCTAATTTATAACTCCATTCAAATGAAAACTTAAATATTGTCAAAAATTTATTGAATTTGCTGCTTACCTCCATATTTGATATACTTGTAGAATTTAAATAGATTAGGTTTAGGTTCGCCAAGTCTGGCGCGAATTAAACACTACCGTACCATTCTTTACTGGAACCATTTCATACATTTTCAGGCCTCTATTCAAGAACCTCTGGATGAGACCAGAACAGAAATTCTCTTTATCTAATGAAATATAATTACATACTTCAAATCCGAAATTTAAAGTCTGTAGTTTATTTAGTATGGTTCCCCATTACATTTCCTGAGCTCACACTTTTGTTTTTTTCTGATACACATCAAAATTATAGATATAAGCATTTATTGTAAATGCAATTATTCAAATTTTGAAAATCCTCTCTGTGAGTGTCATAAATGCAAAATTTTACTTTCGCTTAACTATATATATAATATATATATATATATATATATATATATATATATATATATATATATATATATATATATATATATATATATATATATATATATATATATATATTCCATATATCATATATCAAAAATTTGAAAAAAAATAAATGCAAATAATTTTGTGTGAGCTCAGGAAATGTAACAGGGAACTATACTAAATTAACTACAGACATTAAATTTCGGATTTGAAGTATGTAATTATAGTTTATCAGATGAAGAGAATTTCTGCGTTCTGGTCTCATCCAGAGGTTTTTGAATAGAAGCCTGAAAATGCGGCGAGATGGTTCTAGTGTAGAATGGTACGCCAGTGTTTGATTCGCGCTAGACTTGGCAAACCTAACCTAATCTATTTAAATTCTACAAGTATATCAAATATGTGGGAGGTAAGCAGCAAATTTAATAAATTTATGACAATATTTAAGTTTTCATTAGAATGGAGTTATAAATTAGAGTTGTTTTCTCGAGATTATTCTTTCGGGATGCCAAAAATGCCTGGAAACCGTTCATCTCTTCTTGTAGTTATGTTAGTATTTATATGAGCTAGCTAACTGAATAAGCTAGCGTGTGATGGATTCTCCGAGGGGCATATATATTTATCAAATCCTATCTTGTTGGCAGAAAGCAAATTGTGAGGATTCGTCAATGTTTTTTTAATGAAACACCTGTTACATCTGGAGTACCTCAAGGTAGCATTCTGAGTCCCGTACCTTATTTATTAATTCCCTACCTGAGCGCTTGAAGAATTCCAAGTGCTATAGTAGAACATTAATGAGATTGTTCAATGGTTTCAGGAAAATAAAATGAGTTAAACTTGAAGAAGCGTTCAGCTATGAACTTCTTCAGAAATGAAAATTGCATCATCCAAGCAAATTATCATATTGATGGCAATATTCTTGAACGTAGGGCTGCAGCAATTTCAAATTCAAAGTCCTTCTAATGTGTTTAGTTGAGAAGACAATAAAGAACTTGGTTTTCTGATAAGAAACTGAAAAACCTTCAGCATTTCTATAAGTCACATTGTTTAACGCAATAGTAAGGTCAAATCTGAATACGCCTCTCAGATTGGGATTCCCTTGGTACAATGTCATGTTGACTATGTGGAAAGGGTACATAAACGCTTTCTAAGATATCTCTTTTCAAAACAGAATGATGTTTACCCATATATGATCTCTTATAGGTGTATGTTGAGTGATTTCAATTCTGAAACACTATTAATTAGAAGAAATAGGCAAGCCGTGATATTTGTTTATTATGGAGGTTGTTAGATAATAGACATACTGTCATCATTTTGAGGGAGTAAATATACGTGATAATTCAAGAAAAAATTTATATAAACATAGGTCCGCGAAAGCTTCGTTACGGAGTTACAGGATGTTTAAATTCTCAGAAAAAAATTGTTTTTTTTGTGAATTGAAAGCACTTTTAATGACTAGTAGGCTTTGATTTTCTTCATTTATTCATTTATTTTGACAGTTGCTAAAGTTGAACCAGTGTCTGCTAGAATTGTTCATTAAATTGACGATCAGTTTCAACAGTTTTGAAGTTATTGCTGTAAAAATAAATGTCTAATTTTACTAACGCCGGATTGGCTGATATCCATTACATGTACGGTCTGGCTGACGAAAACTGGTACTTTTACTGCAAATAATCTTTTCAGAGGTGAAACTCAAAGTATGAGAATTCCAGATATTGAGAAAGCAGTTTTGAATTATATTGATTTGAATCCTAATGTGAGTACAAGTAAAATTGTAAATCAGTTGAATATTTCACATGTTCTAGTTTGGAGGATTCTCCATGACTTTTTATTATACCCGTTTTATATTCAACGCATCCAAACTCTACTTCCTCGAGATTTTCCTTCAAGACTGAATTTCTGCCGATGGTTCTTAGATGAAATTAGAGAAAATGCTAATTTTGATAGTGAAATTATGTTGACAGATGAAGCTAACTTTTCGAGAAATGCTATCACAAATTTTCACAATAATCATTATTGGGCTGAGGAAAACCCCATTGGATTGAAGAATCTTTTCATTAAGTACAATTCTCACTAAATGTCTGGGTCGGAGTTATTTCATTAGGCCATTTTTTTGCCTAACAGACTAAACGGTCCCGCTTAGGAGAAGCTAGGAATTCTTGAATAATACATTCAACAACCGATGAATAGGTCCGGGTGGCCAGAACCATGAACCAGGTCCCCAGACCTAAATATTTTAGATTTTTTCTCATAGGGATATCTCAAAAGTTTAGTTTATACTTCTTCATTGAACACCGTGGAGGAATTGAGAAATCGAATAATAGCCTCTTGTGACACGATAAGAAATACCCCAGGAATATTTCAAAAGTGCGTGATAATATGCGAAGAAGGACAGAGGCCTATATTCTCTCTGGTGGAGGACACTCCACCATTTGTTATATTGAATAAGAATTATTTTAGTCTCAGAAGACGAGCTATCAAAATAAAAGAAAATTTTGGGCATATCCATCGAGTATTTCTGATCAGTGGCGTACTGCAGAGAAGTTTGAAAGGGCAAAAGGAGACATGACCTTGGAGAAGACAACACTTTGTGATTTCCAGTTAAAATCTAGGACGTCTTATGATGGAGGCTGTAAAAAATAGCTTTCCTTCCAAATTTGGACTGAATATCTCAATACCTGCAGCAGTTTCGAAAAAAAAAGCAATTTTTTCCGGAAATGTCACTACCCTGGAGCTCTGTAACGAAGCTTTTGCGGATCTATATTTATATAAACTTTTTTTCCTAATATTGCACGTAGTTTCAGTCCCTCAAGTTGTAGCATACTATTATGTAACACCCTGTATAGGTCAGACTGGTCGTTCATTGAAAACTAGATACGAAGAGCATCAATCAGATTACAATAAACAGAGAACCGACGGGTCTACTTTCGTTTTACATTGTATCTAAAATAGCTATCATTTGCCAATAGATCAACTCAATATTATTCGCAGAGTAGTTCAACTTTAGTTCAGTACTTAATGAAACATACTAAGATGTCGTCAACATATCTATACCAATAAAGAAATTTGGAAATGAGTGGATGTGTATGAATTTTCTGTTCAATATTATTCATAAAAATCTCTGCTAAAACCCTGTTTTTATGTGTGTCATTCTGTGAACTTGATGTGGACTCAAAGGATTTCCATGATCAAACCATTTTCACTACTGTAATAGATGTTGTTGAAAGAAAATAATTTTGATGTAATGAGTAGTTATGTATAATTGTATCAGTATGTTCAATGCAAACGTCCAACAGATTCAATATTTCTGATTTGATTATGTGGTTAAATATATTAAATATATTAAATCAAACAAGATAAAATCTGATTTAGAGGAACTTGGCATAGATACTGAAATTTCTCTGAAAAATATTCCTAATAACACTCACCTTAAATATTTAGCATCTAACATTATAAAAATGAATCATTAGCTGACTTTAAACCGAGTAAAGAACAAAATATTTTAAAGGCCATCGAACAAAATCTCAACTAAATGAAGTTATTTTTACAAAAGCAGATAAGGGTAATACTGTTATTGCGTTAAATAAAAATGACTACCTATTTAAAACTCTAAATTTCATTTCGTCCGGAAACTATACAATTTTAAACAAAGATCCAACTATTAAATTCCAGAAAAATATTAAAATTGCAATAAATGACGCAAAATCTTTAATTAAAGCAATAGATAAATACAAATTAATTTTACCAAACCCTCAACCACCTCAACTGTATTCACTCATTAAATTGCATAAAGTAAATAACCCCGTTAGACCAGTCGTATCTTACGTTACAGCCCCAGCCATGAAATTGTCGCACTACCTTATAGATATCATTAAAAATTATTGTTCATTCAAATCAAAATTTTCTATAAAAAATTCTTTCGAATTGATAAATAACATAAAAAACGTTAACCTACCACCTAACGCAAAACTTATTTCGTTTGATGTTGAGAATTTATACCCAAGTGTTCCTCCAGGTGATGTCAAAATATTAATCGAAAACATGTTGAATTCGAATAATGTTAACCATATAATCAAATCAGAAATATTGAATCTGTTGGACGTTTGCATTGAACAAAATTATTTTTCTTTCAACAACATCCATTACAGTAGTGAAAATGGTTTGATCATGGGAAACTTTTGAGTCCACTTTTAGCAGAGATTTTTATGAATAATATTGAACAGAAAATTCATACACATCCACTCATTTCCAAATTTCTTTATTGGTATAGATATGTTGACGACATCTTAGTATGTTTCATTGAACTACTCGTCAATTAGACTTATTTGTTAATTTCATTAATTCCATCCATTTGAACATTAAATTCACGATAGAAATTGAACAGAACGATTCCATAAATTTTTGGACTTAAAAATCACTAAACAAAATAATAATCATGTTTTTCGGTCTTTCGTAAACCAACACATACTGATACAATTATACATAACTACTCATTACATCCAATTCGACACAAAGTTGCAGCTTTAAACAGCATGGTACATCGGTTACTCAATTTACCTTTATCAGTAGAAGATTATAATAAAGAGTTAAACATCATCAAACAGATAGCCATTAATAATTCATATAATCCGGATATGATAGATCTAATCATTCGTAAAAACTCTATCAGAAAGCAATAAATGAAGTATATCCTATTCATAAAGACTATAAAATATTCAACAGTTTAACATTCTGCGGTTCTGCAAGTACAAATATTAAATCCTTTCTCGTCAAACAAAATCTTAATATAGCTTTCAAAACTTCTAATAACTTAGGTAAACATATTAAAAATAATAAATCTCGTGTTGAAAAATCAAGTAAATCAGGAATCTATAAACTCAATTGCGGTTCTTGTGATAAAATTTATATCGGTAGGACCTATAGGAGTTTTGGCATAAGAACATCTGAACATAAACGTAGCTTCGATAAAATAAATCTGATTCAAATTATTCAAACCTCCTAATAAAAGAAAACCATTCATTCAATAAAAACTTTGACATATTACATATAAAATCAAAAGTTCAAAATTAGATCTCCTAGAAGCATTAGAAATAAATAGATACAAACATTCGGACAAGCTTTTGAATGAACAGGTAGATTTGAATTACTCACCCTACTTAACTTGTTTAATTAGTTTTATTACCTTTCATACTAACTGTACAATGGCTCGGTGTGGATTTTCCTGTTATTCATCCAACTTGTTCTACGATTTGTTTATAATACCATACTCTTCATTCTATTTTTCATTCTTGATAAAGCTGCTGTGTCAGCGAAACGTCGTCGAATTTTTTCAAATAAAGTGTAGATTGAAGTTAAACCTTGTGTTTTTATCTCATTTATATCATGGATCTACATCAAGTAACGGCCTCCACAATTCAAATAATTGAGTGCCTGAAATTGCGGCTGTTTTATAGCGGTATCTACTACTTTCTTTTTGTTTGTTTACTAACACGTTTTTATTGTTGTTTGATATTGTGTAGTTTAGATTTTCATTTATTTGGAAACATTCATACCTTTGAATGTAAGTTTTTTATGGTGTTTATATAGAGTAATAATAAATAAATGAATGAATAAGTATATTCGAATATCCTTTAATTGATAAGCCTAAAGGCGTCTTTTCTATTTAAAAATATAAAATGACACCCACGCTCAAGTAGGGAGATTGGGTGACTGAGGAGCCATTTTAATACTGACTACAGCCATTAATTAAATTGGCTGTGTGTCAAGGTGTATTGAGTTGAAAGATAAAGTTGTTTTTGATGTTTGGTTGTTCATAAAACTCTTCGTCTGAATGTCGATATAATATTTGCTTAATTGATTCTACCGTAACTATGTGAAAGTTAATCATGATGATCATAATAAATTACACTTATGTTATACTATCACAAGAGGTTTATTGAATATCAGGATTGCAATTTCGGTCGTCTTACCATTTTCACCTGACAACAAGTACTGAACTAAAGTAGAAATACGTAAACACATAAACAAGTAAAAACGAAATTAATAAGGGTGCAAACAAGAGGTAATGAAGGATTTAGGTTATGAGCAGATACTGGTCGTTCAGTAATTTTTATTAATGAGCAGTTTGTTGCAATTTAAAAATTCTAATCTAACTTTCGCCCTTTTGTTTTTTTATGAATGATTTGAAGTTGATCTATGGATGGAAAATGATGGCCATTTTCGATACAATATGAAGCGCAAATAAATTCGTTGGATCTTTGGTTATTGTAATCTGTTAAAAGCTCTTAGTATCTAGTTTTGAATGAAAGACCAGTCTGTCCTATATAGATGGCATCACAATTCATACAGAACAAGTTGTAAACTTCAGTATTGTAAAATCTATCTGTTTTATCTCTACTATTGAAAAGTTCTTGGGACAGTTTCATGTGGGTTTTGAAAACTACTTTTTTATGGTTTTTGAAACGACATTTGCAATATTTTCGCTGATAGAGACAAAATATGTTAATGAGATATATTCATCTCTTTTATTTGATTCTATACGGACAAGCTATTGCTAGTGCAATAGTGACGGGGAAACGAGTTTTTTCCACAGGATTTCTCACTCGTTCACTGAATCATACGCAGGATGTATAGTTCCCCTGTTACATTTCTTGTGCTGACACTTTACGGTCAGTCGTAGGAGGCATGATGCGAGTTGAGATGCCAGATTAAGGAACAGGCATGGTCTGTTTTTTTCCGCTGGTATTCTATTTATTCGCTTGTTTTTACGATTGTGTTTTTCTGACACACACCAAAATTATAGATATCATTTATTGTAAATACAGTTATTCGAATTTTTGTAAATCCTCTCTCATTTGTGTTTGTCCCTTTCTGATCATTCAGTTTAGCATATTTGAGGCAATACCATTATTCTCAGCCTCTTCTCTAATAGTTGACACTTTCCTGGACCATTTTATTCGGATAAGAGAGAGAGCGTTATGAATCATTGAATTAAATGTAGCGTATTTATAAGATTTTGGCTGTTTTGAGTCAAGAGGAAAGCAAATATCAGTCAAAGTGGGTTTTGGATATATATCAAAATTTATTGTGCTTTTTTCATGAGTGATTTCTAGGTCTTAAAAGTAAATCTGATTATCGACTTCTCTCTCTATTTCGAATTCAATTTTGGGTTGAGTGCTAGTGATGTAAGTGAAAAAATGATCTAGTTGTGTAGTGATTCCTTTAAAACATGCTAGTATATCTATACCAAAAATGAACTAAAATTGATTGAAATGAATTGAATATATCTTCAATATACTCCATGGAAATATCAGCTAGTATAGGGCACAAGGGGTATCACATCTGTTAACCGTGAGGTTGTTCATGAAATTTGTTGTTGATGTGAAATAATTCTGTTGAGAGCACAACTTGAGCTGGAACAGGAAATTATTTCATACAACCAGATTAACATGTGATTTCTTCAAGATGTCTAAAACTGATGGATGACATTTGTCTCCTAGGATGTTGGGAAACAAGTTATCATTAACCAAACTAGTTAGTTATGATTCGATTGAGGTTTGAAACAGTTTAAATGTTTGTGTATAATTCAGTGATTCATAGGACATTCTCTTTGCCATTATCCGAAGAAAATATGTCCAGGAAAGTGTCTACTATCAAAGAGATAGCTATGAACAATGGTTATTCTTCGAATATTATGAACAGAATGATAAGAAAGAAACAAGCATAATTAGCATGACGTAAAATGTACCCACAGATAGAATCTACTTATACGAATAAGTACATCTAATTAACATATTATAGCCCTATCATAGAAACAAGTATAAATGTCATTTTAGAACAGCATAAAGAAGTAACTTTCCAAACCCACAAGAAAGAGCCCCAAGAATATTATAAACAGAATGATAATAAAGAAACAAGCATATTTAGCATGACGTGAAATGTACCTACAGATAGAATCTACTTATACGAATAAGTACATCTAATTAACATATTATAGCCCTATCATAGAAACAAGTATAAATGTCATTTTAGAACAGCATAAAGTAACTTTCCAAACCCACAAGAAAGAGCCCCAAGAATTTATAAATGATAACGACATAACTCTTAGATTTGACAATACTGGAGTTTACAAAATGTTCTGAATGGATTGTGAAGGAGTTTATATAGGTCAAACTGGTCGTTCATTCAAAACTAGATACGAAAAGCATCAATCAGATTACAATAACCAGAGAACCGACGAGTCTACTTTCGTTTCACATTGTATCGAAATAATTCACCTAAAGGATTCAAGCTGTGGGTCGAAAGAGTGACCATTTTCTAGGAGATGATTCGCGTAATTCGAATCTGATTTGTTATTTGAAAAACTGCGTTTATGTTTCGATATTCTAATATTGAAATTTCTATGTGTTCTACCAATGTAGAAATTATTACAGTCAGTTATATAAGAACAATAAATCAGGTGTTCATAGATTGAATTTCAATGGCCGTAATACTTTCTACATAGCAGAACAAATAGAAATTTTAATATTAGAACATCGGAACATAAACGAAGTTTTTCAAATTTGAAATCAGATTCAAATTACGCGAATCATATCCTGTAATCACTTTTTCTACCAAAATTTGAAATTTTGCATACAGATAATAAATATTGGATGGTAGATCTTTGGGAAACTTTAAAATCAACAAACACAAACACTCAGGTAGACTCATCAATGAAAAAGTCGATTCAAGCCCTTCACCTCTATTGAATCTCTTCAGGGAACAATCCGTTCCAAATTTTATTGGATTTACCTGTCATCAATAACCACTCAAGAAAAAACAACCCAATAAGCTTTTAATTATATAAGAACATTTGTATTTATATTCTCATTCTCATCCATATATAGTTGTCATATTTTCCTGTGCATTCATTCGTCTGAAGAAGCTACGGTGTAGTGAAACGCGTTACGAATCACAATTATTCGGTAAAATACACAAACAGGTAGACTCGTCAATGAACAAGTCGATTTGAGCCCTTCACCTCTATTGAATCTCTTCAGGGAAAAATCAATTCCTTAATTTTATTGGATATACCTGTTATCAATAACCACTTAAGTAGAAGCCACCCAATAAGCTCTTAATTATTTAAGAACATTTGTTTTTATATTCTTATTCTTATCTATATATAGTTGTCATAATTTCTGTATATTCATTCGGCTGAATAAAGTACGGTGTAGTGAAACGCGTTACGAATCACTATTATACGGTAAAATTCCTAAAAATACGTATTTGTTTTTACTATTCAGTACTTAGTGTCAGCTGAAGATGGTCGACATACCGAAATGGCAATCCCAATTTTCAATAAATCTCTTGTGATAGCAAAACACATAGTTGAATTTCTTGTAAACATCATACTTTTAGGCCCCATTAGCTTAGACACTTGATTGACGACCTTTTCATCTTCTTGTGAAAATAAATTCCGTCTGAAAAAGACTTTTATACTTCTGGAAATATTTTAAGGAATTAGAAAGCCTTAGTTCCTAAAGATACTTTCTTTGTAGGCATGTGTAGACTGTAGACTAGCAAATACTTCGTTATAATTCGTTGACTCTGCCCCAGTCTACATCAACATTCAATAGCACACTATCGAATGCAATAAAAAATGTGGGTTTCAGCGAACGAAGAATGTATACTACAACTTCACGAAGAAGAGCCCGTTTGCTGTTAATCCGGTTCCATTTGTTTTTGCTGCGCTTCCTACTCACTCTGTTTTTCATGTGTGTCATTCTCTGAATTTGATGCATCCGTATGTATGTTATGTGCGTTTCCAAACCGGATCAGATGTCTCAAAGGGGCCTACCGATGACCAAATGTTTGCAACAGTGTTGCAATTGTAGATACTGATTGATTTTTATAGATATTCAGTTAAGTATGAAATGTTGTCACCAACTTAATTTCTCGTTCAGCTTTTACTTTCAATGACTTACATGAAATATGTGATGAATGTCGTTGAAGAAGAATGAAAGAACGGAAAATTCAATTCGAAGAAGGAATGACAGATTTAGTTTATTTTTTGGTTTCATGTTCGCTACGGTTCTGGCACATATGTTCAAGAGAAAAAAGTTTGAGACCACCATAAACAGAGGATTAATATTTGTATGAGTGAGAAAATATATTTTACGAATTTTTGTCAGATAACTGGCTGAAGTTACGATATAAATAACTTTATGTTAATTGTTTGCTCTGTTTTTCTGGAGGACATAACTTATTGAAGAATCATTTAGAGGAAACTTACAAGAATTCAGTGAAATTCTGATAGTATATTGTCTGTCAGGTCAATAAGTTTTCCAATTAATTGAAATTGAGAGAAAACAACAATTTATATTGAGACACCTGATTCCAGTCAACCCTCCATCTGTGTCGCGCCACTGGCTAACAGTCTGATGCTCATAATCCGGCTATCAGTCTTACCGACAATTTTTCTTAAATTTCCTTATCTTCAATCATTCTGAGGTTTTTTTGTAACTTTCATTTCCGTTATCTTATTAACATATCTTTTTGTGTAGGTTGAATCTATTATATACCTGATGTGGAAATTGCTATGTTTCTCTTATCTTATCTTTAGTAGGTGTAACAAAGTGTTTTGTTACACCTACTAAACTGTGCAACTGGGGTAACAGAGCAAAAGATTAAATTTAGCCGGAACAGTAGTTACTTACATGGAGTTATTCTAAATCTTTCTTTTCTGCATAGTAACCGCGTTGTTGGTATATAAGTCATGTTCAAATATTACCTCAGCAAATAGTTTCACATTTATCTTATCTTAAATAATAGCAGAGTAGTCGTACATAATTGTTAGATTTATCTCTCAAATATATTTCGAGTTACATAATATTTTTTCTTTTTTTTTTCTCTCTTGTAAATTTTATGCTTCCATGGCGCCCAAATTATTTGTTCGAACTGTAATTATTGATGTCTATGAGTCTGATCATATAACTTGAGTTTATAGTCTGTTGATTTATTATGGAGTTTCGATCTGATGTGAGGCCAGGACCCTCTCACATGCTATGAAAATGCCACCGATCACATCATACTGTCTGTAGACATTTTGTTGTGTATTTTTGAAAAACTCGATTAATTTCCTGCTCAGATTCGAATTACTGTAAGTCATTTGAATTTGGGAGGCTTTACTTGGTAAAATTCCATTATCAATAATAAAAAACAAGTACTGTGTTTTAAGGAATTTTACTTAATAATTGCGATTCGTAACGCGTTTCACTACACCGTAGCTTCTTCAGACGAATAATTATGCAGAAAAATATAAATGAGAATATAACTATGAATGTTCTTGAGTAATTAAAAGCTTATTGGTTGCTTCTTCTTAAGTGGTTATTTATGACAGGTATATCCCATAAAATTAAGGAATAGATTGCTCCCCGAAAAGATTTAATAGAGGTGAAGGGCTTAAATCGACTTGTTCATTGATGAGTCTACCGGAGTGTTTGTATTTATTTATTTCTAAAGTTTCCCAAAGATCTACCTTCCAATATTTATTATCTGTATGCAAAATTTCAAACTGCGGGTCGAAAGAATGATTATTTTCTAAGAGATGATTCGCGTAATTTGAATCTGAATGATTTTTATTATTTACTTTAAGTCAGACGTTAATTTTCCTGTTACAGTTTTGTGATCGAATACTGGCAACCGGAATACAATTTCTTTGAGAAATTGGATTCTGCAGTTCAGGAGAAATCCAATTTTGTAGCGTAATTTTCAACCTCTTGCAGTACAATTTGTAGCTCAAAAGTATTGATCTTATTTGTATCTGCCAGTAACACTGACTATGATAGGGCGGTGATCTTGTGGTCTATCTACACCATTTTTCTCTTATTTTTTTTTTCGTTGCTACCTTGATTGAAATATAAACACTCATCTTGGCTTCCATTTTTCTAAATTTTCACTTCCAATATCTGTCATAATCTTTCCGTCGTTTAATATTCACTTCTCATATTTCCATCTTTTTCCATTTTCAGGGCTCTTCTCTTTGTGGCTGATTGAATTGTGCTAGAAGGCGGAAAAAATTTTAATTTCACCAAAATCTTTCCCGTGAGGAAGAGATGGTGTAACGTGCTAAAATCACGTCACAACAATTCGAATTAAAACACCTGATTCCTGTCAACCTTCCATCTGTGTCACGCAATCGGCTAGCATTCTGATTTGCATAATTCGGCTATCAGATGGTACGTCTTACCGGCTTCCGAACCTTCTCCAGCACTTTCTTTCTGCGGCAGACCTTCAGGCTAATTAGTTCTTGAAAATCATCATTAATTGTATTTGAAATTATTGAATTATATAAAAATTCTTTAGTGAAAATTAGGGATATATCGTTATCTTAAATATTGTGTAGTGACCTTTATCAAAATATAGGATAAGTTGGAAGTTCATCTAGCAAAATGCCGCACTTAACTTTGAAAATTCTGATTTTCAATTTCTGCTTACAGTATGTATACTATTAACTGATTGAATGCCTTATAGTAGCTATTAGAAATTCAAATTTTGCTCTACAGAATTTGTATTTTTCTCACCATGGATTTCATAATGGTATTCCTTTAGTTTCTTGAATCTTTGAAATGACCTTGGTAGATTTTTCATTCATAAATTATTTTTCTGAGTAGACAACGACAAAAGTAACTCAACTTCCAATATTTAATTATTATTTTCTTCATTTTCAAGTAATTCTCGTGAAATTATCATGTAAATCATAAAATTCTTTCAAAATTTCAAAATGAATGCCAAACATCTGTAATTTTTTTTACATAGTTTTTTTTTTGTTGATGCTTCCTTGCTTTCCATGTAGCTTCTCTTTCAACTATAAATAGTTTTTGTGGATGATTTCTTGATTTTTATGAAACTTTACTTTTAATTCTATGACCTACTTGAGCAGCTAGAACGAGTTTACTTTTTTAGAATCTCTGTAACTTTACTTTTCATTCTTGTCTTCAAATAATGTTGGACCCACGTAATTTTGTTAATTTAAATTCCCTGGTGAAGCTTGCTGTTACTTTAGAGCATAGAATATCTTGGTGATATATGTCTAATTTGTGGCATTCAGTCCTAGGTGGGGAATCGTAGATTGAGATTCGTTGGTGGAGAGTCGTAGATGGAAAGTCGGAGATGGAGCTCAGAGGTTGAGATATAACTTCTATCCGGAGTCCGGAAATCCAGATGAATCCGAAGCTGAAGTAAAGGTTTTCCCCCATATGCACCAATCTTTTGTTGTTTGATTGTATATATATATATATATATATATATATATATATATATATATATATATATATATATATATATATATATATATATATATATATATATATATATATATATATATATATATATATATATATATATATATATATATATATATATATATATATATATATATATATATATATATATATATATATATATATATATATATATATATATATATATATATATATATATATATATATATATATATATATAGTCAAACAACAAAAGATTTGATAACTGTTATCATAATCATTTAGAATCACCTTGTTCCTTTAATCTTATCATAACTTCATCACCTAATTCAGATCTTCACAAATCTAATAAAAAATAAAACGCATGAAATGGACTTATGAAATGAATAAATTCATTATGTTTTGTTATTACAAAATAACTAATCATGGAACAAATAAAAAAGGGTACATGTCTAAACTATATAATATGTTCAAAGAAAATTCCCAATTGTTGTATTTCAGAACAAAGCATTGCGAATCGAAGACAGTATATTGAAAATAGAAACTTTATATCTGAATCAGAATTAAAATCAATTAAAAACAACATTTAACAAGAAGAACATTTAAATTCTGAAATTTCAGATGAAAACCTAGTCCCATGCATGAAAGCATCGAAAATAAATCAGAAAATTCGTTTCAAAATATTGATAAAAAGATATAGAAAATTTATTTCTCAATCGAATGAATTTATTTGAAAGTATTGACCCAACTGTTAGACCTAAACTTCCTAAAATTCATTATTCAAAGAAAATTTTCGATTGTATAAACGAGTTTAATGAGAATATTCTTCCAAAGCAACTTGTTAAAGTAATGAATATTTATACACTTCATCTGATTATATATTGTGCCGCTATTACAGTAGTTAAACATTCTGGATACAAATTAGAAAATTTTGGATCTAATTATAATATCAAGAAAAACCTTCTTGGCAAAAAGGTTAGAAGGTAAAATTTCTTCTATCAGATGCGATTTAGGAAGATTGACTCAATATTCCAGAGGTAATCGATCAAAAAACTTATGGCACATATTGGAAAAATATTTCTCAAATATAAAAGCCATAAAATAATGAGATAAGTAATGGACAACTGATGGAATACATCGATACTTTAAAACAAAAACTTTCAGTATACTCCATTAGACTACGTGAATATAAAATAAATTCAGATAGAAAATTCCAAAACAAACTATTCAAAATAATGAAAAACATTTTTACAAATTTATTTCAGGTTTAAATGAAAATATTTCTGAAAATGGAGTTCCTAAAATTCAAATTCTAACTGATTATTGGTCTTTAATTTGGGCAGTGCCAAGGCAACACAATTCTAATGCAAGTTGGATTTCAAATGAAAGGTCTCGATTTTCTAAAATGGAATGCATGCAATTTGAAAAATTTTCAAACGAAGATATAACATCAGTTATTAAACACACAAAAAATTGGGAATCTCCAGGTGTTGATGGTATTTATAACTTTTGGTTCAAGAAATTCTCTTGCGTTCATGAAAAATTGGCTGAATATTTTCATTTATAATAAAGAACCCTCAGCTACTCCTTTATTTCTCACACAAGGAATTACTTATTTAAAACCGAAAAGTGATAATACTATTGATCCGTCTCAATATAGACCAATTACTTGCCTTCCAACAATATATAAAAACTGCATGTATTACCCAAAAATGTATGCACATTTGGAGAATTATAGTATTCTTTCCGAACAACAAAAGGATGTAGAAAAAACACCTTGGTACTAAAGAGTAACTTGTAATTGATTCTGTTGCTTTGAATCAAGCTCAAACCAAGAAGAAAAATATTCATACAGCCTTCATTGATTACCAAAAGTCTTTTGATAGTTCTCCCCATTCATGGCTTCAAGAAATTTTGGAAATTTATAAAACTGATAAGACACTTCGTGTTTTCTTGAATTTTAATGAAAAATTGGAGAACCAATCTTCATTTAAATATTTCGAAACAATCGTTAAAATCCGAAGTAACTCCAATCAAAAGAGGCATTTTTCAAGGTGATTCTTTAAGTGCTCTTTGGTTTTGTCTTTGCCTTAATCCATTATCTCATTAATTAAATGCTACTAGTTTCGGTTTCAAAATAAAGAGTCTATCAACCGAATTCAAATTAAGTCACTTAATTTATTTAGATGATATTAAATTATATGCTGGAACCAGATCTCATTTAAAAGTCTACTTGAGATTACTTTCAACTATTCCAATGATATTCATATGAAATTTGGGCTTCCAAAATGTAAAAATCTTTCTATTGAAAAAATAAAGATCACCTCTGATTATATAAAGATTTCCAATATTGAAATCGAGCCAATGCATCAAGGAGATACATATAAATATCTTGGATTTTGTCAAGAGAAGACAATTAACCATAGCAGCACTAAAGAAAATATTAGAAGTTCATACTACAAGATTATCATCAAGAGTCATTTAACAAGTAAAAACCTTTTCTGAGCTATCAACTCCTATGCAGTTCCTATTCTTACATCTTGTTTTGGAATTATTAAATGGTATAAAACTGATCTAAATGAATTACTATGTCAAACGAGGAAAATGCTTTGTAAATATCATAAGCACCACCCAAACTCAGCTGTTCAGAGAGTTACATTACCTAGACATCTTGAAGGTAGTGGATTAACTGATTTGACTAATCTTCAGAGTAAACAGATTTTTCATCTACGTTCCCATTTTCATGATAAACAGAGAACGTCTAAATTACATGATATTGTTGTTGCTTCAGATTAAAATCTTATACCTCTGAACTTGACAATGCAAAAGGTAGATTTTGATATATTTGATGATAGTTCTAAAAGAGAAAGTTGATGCAGAATGAATTACACGGAAAGCACCCTGAAGAATTGAAAAATGATTATATTGATGAAATCGCATCGAATAAATGGTTAGTATCTTGAGAATTGTTTGCTGAAACAGAAGGCTTGGCAATTGCGGTCCAGGATCAGGTTGTTTTCACGAGGAATTATAGAAAACACATCATCAAACAAAATATAGATCATTCTGGCCGTAGATGTTTCTGTTCTTCAGAAACAGCTTGTCATATATTATCATCTTGCTCAGTCCTTGCTTCAACAGATTATTTAGAAAGACATAATGCCGTCGCTAATATTTTTCATTTTAATCTAGGAATTAAACATGACCTAATTCCCAAAAGAAAAAATTTCACAAATATGAACCTGAGATTATTTGTGAAAATGACAAATATAAACTTTATTTTGATAAAACAATTCTTTGCAACAGAGCTGTAAAACACAATAGACCAGATATCATTCTTAATGATAAACAGAATCAAATAACATATATAATTGACATTGCTATACCCGACACACATAATATACAAAATAAATATAATGAAAAAATTTCTAAATATATGATGCTTGGCGATGAGAATAAAAAATGTAAAAATGAAGAAAATATTTATTCTATCGATTATTATCTCCACATCAGGTGTTATTCCTAGAAATCTTCACAAAAGTATTGAGATTTTGGGTCTGAAAAAATTTGTTTGAACAGTTACAAAAGATAACAGTCATCAAATTTTGTAATATTCTTCGTAGGTTTCTTTCCGAAAAAATAATGAGGTAGAGTCATAGGTTTTCTCTTTAGTTTATACTGCTCAGAATCTCATTTGATATTTTATTTATTTATTTATATAAATGTAATATAATTGACTGACAATTTTGTCATATTTATATTCAGAGCAGTATTCTATTCGATCGTTCACCACACTAATGAGTAACATTCAGTGTTACTTGACTAAGGTCCGTACACTGGATTTTTCCGGGGAGAAAGCCTCTGACACTACTCGTTGGTACATTGATATCATTGTCTGATTATGTTATAGTATGTATATATTCTGGTAGATTGATATATTCTCATAACATTTAACGTTATCCTAATATATAATTATTCCAGGATATGTTTTGATTATAATCAGATTATAATCATTGCCTGGCAATGGTATTAATTACCGGGTGGAGGATTTATATATTTTATGAAATCAGTTTGATTGCATGAACAGATATATGGGCAACTCGTCGGGTAAAACCCTATATATATATATATATATATATATATATATATATATATATATATATATATATATATATATATATATATATATATATATATATATATATATATATATATATATATATATATATATATATATATATATATATATATATATATATATATATATATATATATATATATATATATATATATATATATATATATATAGATATGATAAATTTAAATTGTCGTTGGAAACAATTGAACAAATTTATTTGTCAAAATTGATAGACACAAAAACTGAATGACAATAAGCTCTTTACATGGTCTTTCATCTGCCCAAATTTGATGTTTTGATGTTAAGAGGAGGCAGTAGACCATTATTGGGGACTACAAGAAGTCTGAACTTAACATTTTGAGATCCTGGTTGGTCAGCATTTCTTTCTTGTTAAATTATTGGTATACAACGATGCTTTACTGCACGACTGTCGCATAGACAAAAAGCAGATATATTTTGTTAATCCTCTGAAGTCAAACTAAAATTCCTATAACATTAAGTCTTTACATATTTGCCCCTAATACTTGTAGTAGGTATTATGTAAAACACTGCGCATATTGTTATTATTTTCTCTCATCGTCACCTACGACCGGTCCTATAAAGGTTGAATCTACAGACTAAATATTAAGTTAATGAACTAAACCGTTAACTCTATGGTTTAATTTAACTGTGTCCTATAAACGCAGTGTATACTAACCTAGAACTAAAATAAGTTCTAGGATTAAAAGTTCACTGCTAAAAGATTTAGTCCCATGTTAACTCTGAATTAAATCCTAAAACGTTAAACCAAAGGTTATATCCTCCATTTATTGCGGAATTAGCTAAACCATCGAAATTGATGGTTTAAATTTTAGTTGGGAAGTTTAACCAACAGATTATTTTCTTCAAAATTCGAAATACATGCATTACCTATCATATTTACATTTATTTTATTGTACAGGTAGGAAATTATTTAAGAATAATTGTTGACCCATTGATGACTAACCAAATTTCATTCCAGATATGAGTGATTTGTCGTTATCGGATCTATTCGAAGATGAATATTTGGAAGAGAGACAGGTGGGACAATTAAGAAGACCTCGTCTTTTTAGGGACAGAACCAATCCTATGAAGTGCTTCAATGACATTTAATATAAAATGAGGTTTAGATTTGACAAAAACACAGTAAGATTCCTACTGGAAAGTTCTGGAACCTAACCTAACTTACGTTACGCTTCTATGCTACTGGATATTTCCAACAGCTCATAAGAGATGACATGAGAATATCTAAGCAAAGTGTTAGTACTATAATAAAAAGGTAACTCATCATTCATCACTACTGAAAAACATTTGTGTTCACATGCCTAAGTGTAGGGAAGAAATAAACAGATGAGCACGAACTTTGCTGTTCTCGTCGCATGTTTCACTCTACACAATGTTGCGATTGCTTATAATGATTTGGAACCCCTGAAGATCCAGAATTCCCTGTATTGCAGGATGAAGATAATATTAGTGAGCCCCAAAACTTGGCCAATAATTTCGCAGCGAGGAACGCTTTTTATCAACAGTTTTCAATAATTGAATGATCAGTGGTTCATCTATTAAAAACTGTTGATTTTCTTCGATTATTTGAGTGCATATTATATCAACTGAATTTTAGTTGGATGTCATTGATATGAAGCTCACAAAAGTTAGTTATTTCGTTATCTGTTTTTTTCTCATTCCTTAAAACCATTTTTATTTCGTAAGATTGAATGAATTTCAAACTGCAGTTCCATATTTTTCTATTGCTCCCATCGAAAGTTGATTCAGAATTATAGAGCTTCAAGTTACTATTATTAAAATTGAATATCAGGTGTTTTCAAGATGTTTCCTTTGAATCTATTGGATTAATCATTGCAAGGTTTACGATATTAAGGAATCGGTTTTGCTTGTAAATAAAGTGCAAGGATGACCTATCAAAATCTTTCCAATTCACTCCTGTAACATTTCATACTGAATGCCTGTTGATTACTCCCGGCCCATTTTTTACCACGAAAAAGGGTGATATGCACTCAAAACTTGGTTTTCTGTTCAAATTTTGGCCATAATACCGTTGACCTAGAATATCATTAGAAAATTGAGAAAAAATCCGAATTTTTCTCGGATAACTTTATTTCACCATATTCGAAATTTTTAGACTCCTGTGAAGAATAAGAAAAAGAAATTCATATATGTATATGCATTTATTTATTTAATTAACAAACAAATCAACATAAAGACAAAAGAACATGAAAAACAGGAAATAAACTATATCTGAACTTGTTTTTCGAAACCCCAACTTCTAATTCTAGTTTTTCAAATAATTTTTTACTTTATGAAGCTTCTTGATCAACAAATTTAATTTTTTTCTTTGAAATTTCCTTTGCAATTGCTCAAATGTCATATTTTGTAAGGATCACTTGGACCCGATGAATTATAAGGTACTTGAACAGGTTTGGGTATAGATTTAGAAGGTGGGGGAATCGGTTCAGGAGGAAATGCAACTGAAGGTATATCTTGAAGGATGTTGTCTCTAGGTATAAGGTAAAGAGCTGGGCCCTCTGTGAATAAGGAAAAACAATTGACAGCAATTCTGAATCGATTCAAATACAACCACATTGGAATTTAGAGTAGAGTATTAGTTTGTAGGGCCACTATTCAGTATTTACATTCCATTTTTTGAACTGGCCCATTAGAGTCGATCCACTTGACACATTGGTGTATGCACTAGTGACAGATATCCTTATTTTTGACAGAAAAATATACCCGTATCTCTGTGCGTACACCATGGTACCAACTCGAATGATCCTAAAATCATTTGATCTGGATTTTAACATCATTTTGTCCCTTTGTTTGTTACCTCACAAAGGTGAATGTTGCTGTATCTAATTTATAAATTGAAATAATATTTCATCTATCGTTGGGACACTATAATTATTATTCGTAATTTTTAATTCATACTCACTTCGAACAAATGTCAAGAATATCTTCAATTTCACGTAGGGTGAAATTTATTTCCCTTGCACTCTTATTTTCTTCCATTTTCAAGTTCAATAAGTTCTTAACGATGAACTTCAAACTCAAATGCCATTTCGTTAACTTCGAGGAACAATTGCAGTAAATGCTGCAATTCTCTTGGTTCAAAGCGCCATCAAAGTTTAGTTCTATGTTAGCTAACCATTGAACATTTAATCGGGGGTTATCTTTATTAGCTAAACCAGGTTTAAACGTCTCTTTATAAGACCGGCCGTTAATGGTATAGTATGAGGGTATTAAATTTCATTATGCAGTAATTCGGCTTTTAAACTAGTCTTAGATGAATCTATAAATAAACGCCACTCAGAGGGGGAATGCTCAATATCAAGTTACTGCATCAAACCACTAATTAAAAAATATGAACACAATAAATTTTCCATACTGTCGAATACTGAAAACCGAGCATGTCTTTTCTGAATTCCTATTTTTGTTTAATTGTCTGATAAGTTCCATTTCTTAAGACGGAAACCAAGAAATTCTGAGTATTGCTTTGATAACCCCAAATCACGTACTTAATCATTCAACTCGCTTGAAACAATTAAATGTGGCTCGCTTTAATTGAGACTAGCTGTAAAAGTGGGGTCGGTGCACTATTCCTCGGATTAGGGTGGAATTGAAAAGGCAGAAAGAAGCGAAAACGCGCCGATTTCTGCGTCACAGGTCTCAAAATATGCGAATGGTAGTCACGAATAAGAAGATAAAATTATTTCAAAATATGGAGTCATTTGGAGAAAAAAAATTTTTTTATCTAATTTTCGAGATACAAGCGGTATGCTAATCGTCTAATCTTGATCTTCAAAGGTACGAAGTACGAAGACTCTAAAAAGCCATCAAGAGAATTCTCAGGGCATCGAAAGTCTACAAAAATGAAAAAAAAATTTCAATTCAGCTCAATTTCACTTGAATATTCAAACAAATCTCATATACTGCTCAAATATGAATTAATTTTCAATGAAATGAAACTATGCTATTTAGATTTTCACTATATTAACAAAACAATAACTGGTTTCACCACACTGTGGCTTCATCAGATAGATAAAAACTAATGAACAGAGTTATTCCTTATATAATATGATTATTTACACAGAACAAAGAGTATGGTGGAAACCCATCGGAGTTGCTTACTT
The DNA here is from genome assembly GCA_013387265.2 of Cryptolaemus montrouzieri. Lineage (NCBI taxonomy): Eukaryota > Metazoa > Arthropoda > Insecta > Coleoptera > Coccinellidae > Cryptolaemus > Cryptolaemus montrouzieri. Next base: position 12,458,823 of record JABFTP020000001.1, read on the forward strand.
CATGCATTGAAAAGATAGAGTAATGGAGATGGATTTAGATCTAAGGTCAATATTAAGTAAACTACCTGAATTCCTTACCCTGTTATTCTCTAAAATTTTCCATAGATTGAGATTTTGTCTATTATTTTCATTGTGTAAAATTTTTGAAATTATCATTAAAGTTATGGTTTTCTTCGAGTAAGTGAGTAGAATAATGGGAATCAGATTTATGATAATTAAAACTACGTTTGTGCTCGGATAATCTAATTTTGAAATTTTGAAAGTTCTACCAATACAGGGTGCTTCAACGAAAACTAAACAGAGGCTATATCTACCAAGATATTCATTTCTGATCATAACTCAAAAACAGGTAAATTTTTGTTTCAAGGGGACATCTTTTGGGGTACAAAACTTGTCAGAAATGTCAACCCCTAAGCGGGATTGCAATCCTTGAACATTTTGAATAGGGAAGATGGGTCTAGTGATGACTCAAAAAGATGGGTATGGTCAAAAAAAGGTCTTTGTCTACATCGGCTTGAACGAATTTCCATTTTTAATTGAAAACTGTAAAAGATAGAGTGTGGGCAACTCAAAGATAGGATGACTATTTCCCTGAGACTATTCAAGTTTCAGTAAAGTAAAATGGTACAAATCCATGCTGATCAGTGGCAGTCATCATCTGGTACTATCCTCATCTCGAATTTCAACTCCTAGAGCAGGGGTGACCACCCTTGAATATTTGGAAGAGGGTAGATGGTTCGAGTGATACCTCGAAAGAAGGTTTTATCTTTGTCTACATCCCCGCGAACGAATTTTAATTTTTGATTGAAAACTGTAGAAGATACAGAGTGAGCTACTGAAACATAGAGGAGACTATCTATCGCCCTGAGCTATTCAAGTATTAGTGCAAAAAATTGAACAGATTCATTCCAGATCAAAGGCTATCATCTTCCGAAACAGCATTCACATCCCAAATTTCAACCCCTACAGCAAGGTGATCACCCTTGAAAATTTGGAAGAGGGTTAGGTTAGAATGAAAATTCGTTCACCGGGATGCAGACAAAGATAAAACCTTTCTTTCGAGGTATCACTCGACCCAAGGCTGGTCACCCCTGCTCAAGGGGTTGAAATTTCCGATGAGAATGGTACATGATGATGATTGCCATTGATAAGCATGGATCTGTTCCATTTTATTTCACTGAAACGTGAATAATCTCAGGGAAATAGTCCTCCATATCTTTCAGTTGCTCACACTGCATCTTTTACAGTTTTCTATTAGAAATGGAAATTCGTTCAAGGCGAAGTAGACAAAGTAGACAACGATACCATCTTTCGTTTGAGGCATCACTCGACCCATTTTCCCTATTCAAAATGTTCAAGGATTGCAACCCCCGCATAGGGGGTTGATATTCCAGGCAAGTTTTGTACTCCGAAAGATGTCCCCTTTGATCAAAAATTAATATCATGGTAGATATAGCCTCTGTTTAGTTTTCGTTGAAGCACCCTGTATAAATTTTATTACAATCCCAGCAAGACAGTTTATAAACACCGGATTCATTACCTTTATCAGTTTTAGATTTGCAGTATTTGATACGTTGGCCTAAGGAATTATCAGTTCGGAATGCTATTTTGAGATTATAATGCGAGAGGAATAAATTTAATTTCAGAATAGAATTAGCAATATAAGTTAAGCTGTGGTATTTTGTGTTAGAACTTTTTATCTTGGAAATACTTCCTGGGTTGCTTTTTGAAATTTTTTGCGTGAAATCATGTTCTCACTCATACTAGAACTGCAACCGTTATTGACTGTTATTTGTTGAATTATACTCTGCTCTTTTAAAAATTATTTTGTGACACTGGTATATTAATGATTCTATGTACCATACTATTGTAAGCAGCTAATTTATGTGGATAAGAATGTACAGATGAGCTGTGAATTGTAATATCTATATACTATGGCTTATGAAAATAGAAAAATTATGTTTGCCGTTAATTTTAGTAATATTTAAATCCAGAAAATTAACGATGTTTTCTGTTTCTATCTCTAACGTGAATATAATATTATCGTGAATTTTGTTGATGAATATTTTGAATGACTCTAATTGTCTGTTTGTGCCAGTTAAACAACAAATGATATCGCCGACATATCTAAACCAATAAATGAAGTTTGAACAACGGATGTTTTGGGTAGTTTTTCAGAATTAACCATGGAAATTTCAGCTCAGAGAATTAGTCGTCATCAAACCTCTTTTACTATTATGTATTACTCCATTGAAGTTGAAATAATTTCGTTCTGAACAAATTTTTAAACGGTGTAAGAATTCTGATAGAGTTACCGGATTGATTTTATTAATTTGAAGAGGGTTGTTGATGATGATCTGTAGGTGGAACACTAGGGAAGAGATTTACTTCATCCCATGACATTAGTTTTGCATTCGGTGGTAGTATCGTGTGCTGAATTCAATTAATTAGGACTGAAGAGTTTTTATTGACAATTTAGGTTCAAAATTAGCGTACTGTAGAATGATGTCTATGAGAAAACGTGAAAGTTTTGCAGCTGGAGCTTGAAAATATTAAACTACTGGTTTAATGAGATGCAATGCTTAATGGAGTTTGACGAGGAGTAAAGTTCTGGTGATTGAGGGTTGTCAATGACATCAAAATGAATACTAGTTGTCTTTATTTTCAAGTTCAGTTACTTTTGGGATAGAGGGCGTATAAAAATGTAACGTCATGATGATAAAAATAAGTTTTCCAGTGATCTTAGTCTTTTACAGTTGATCCCCCAACGTACATATATGTCGTTGGTATCTTCAGTACTGAGCTAGCAGAAAATGCAGATTCGCGAGACACCATGACTGACATAATATTCAGTTATCTTTTCATCTGAATATGATGAATATTATGAGAATATTCCACTTGCTGTACTAGATAACCATCCTAAGTCTTTGCTACATCTCGACCTGCCATTCTTCCAAAAAGCGCCATTTAAATGTTGTCGGTTAGAAAGCTACATTATCAGTTCCATTACCTAATTTACCCACTTCGTATAGCAAAATATCCTTATACACGAATTACAAACAGTTAGAGAAATCTCTTCACAACAGTTTGTTTTATTTATTCTAACGATTCATTTTATCGGCAGTCACCTTAAATTTGGGGGAAAGATATGGGGCTCTTCTGTTGCATTTGCCATTTTCCTGTACGCTTTCAGAAACACAATCGCACAATCAGAAGCAAGTGGAACACTTGAGTGGAACATGTATTAAGCATTATTCTTCTTTAGATATCGTACATGGAAAAAATGAATCCACAAAGTGTGTGCTGAATCGTAAGGAGAGATGAAAAACAGCTTTACGCTCCGGAGTAATATTTTGTTTCAGAGCGTAATCTGAGTGTTTCTCTGACGCATCAAATTTCCTAACACACAATGCTAGCAGTCAGCTGTCCTTGTTTCATCTCGGGTATATTAGTCTAGTCTCTTTTTTCAGCATAAAATGCTTTAGAAGAAATTACACGTTAAAGCTTTTTATTCTTGTTTATATCGGCGAATTTCCCAGTTTTCGAGATTCAGAAATAAATTGTTATGATGAATCAGCATCTACAAATTCAGAACGATCAATATCTAGACCAATACATTCTGTCAAAAATGAACAGAGAATTGGTGAATGAATCACAAAGTATTAATTTTTCATCCAATTTTCTTGTATCGCCTTCAAAATAGGCCTCTTCCGTAATAATACATTTACGCCAAAGAACAATCCAATTATCAAAACATTTTTAAAATTCTCTTTCCGGCATAGACTTCAAGTATTGTCGCGAATTATCTTCCTTAACTTCTATCGATTCAAAACGGGTACGTCCAAGAGGTAATTTGAGTTTTGAAAAAAGAAAGAATTGGCCGGAGCCATAACAGGTGAATACGGTGGTTATTTGATGTTATTTGTTGAGTTATTGATCAGAAATTCATTCACAATGGTAGCCTTGTGAGATGGTACATTTTCGTAGTGCTACATCTATGAGTTTTCTGTCCATAAATCTGGCCTTTTTCGAAAAGTTCGCTACCTGAAACGCCGTATAACGCTCAAATAATATTCTTTATTTACCTCCTGACTTTTTGACAAGAATTCCGAGTGAACTACACCACGATAATCAAGGAAGACAGTCAACATTACCCTGTCCTCTGATCGACTTTGATATGGTTTTCACGCAGTTTGTTCACTGATTTGCCCATTATATTCATAAACTAAAGTCTTATGACCATTTACAATGTGTTTTATGAATGTAGTGTCAGAATTGACTCGTTGTAACTTGTTTTCAGCGACCTTTACGATCTTCAATTTTCGAAGATCATTCAGTTCTTTTGGAACTAGCCAGATGGCAACGCGTATCATGCCCAACCAATCATTTGAAATGGTACGAATTGATCGGTGAGACACAGAAATTTCATTGCCTGTCTCTATCAAACTTAAATAACGACTTTCAACTACCATCTCTTTCACTTCATCGATGTTATCTTTGGTTGAAGATATTGATGTTCGACCAGAGCGAGGCAAATCTTTCATCATATATCGGCCGCTGTTGAATTCACTTAAACATATGCACATGGTTTTGATGAAGTCAATTCACCGCAAGCCTTTTGTACTATTTTCAGGTATTCAGTTCACGAAATTGCATTGCAAAGTAAATACTGAAACAAATTCTTCGTTCGTTATTTTTCTCCACTGTAAGATTCGCAAAACACACTTGTTAGAACTGACTAACTCTTCGTCAGTATAGAGAATAGTTGTGTCAACTTCAAGAACAAAAATTTAGAGAATCGTTTCAAGCAAATGTGTGCAAAGCACCTGAAAGATTTTGAAAAGTTATACATCGCTACTTACAATGTCAGAACTCTCAGATCAGAGAAACATCTCGACAGAGTGGGGGAGAAACTGTTGAACATAAAATGAGATATCTTGGGCATTATCGAGACTATATTGAAGGGCGAACTCGCTACAACCTTAAAATCAGGACATTTGCTGTATCAAAATAACATAGAAACGAATAATCACCTAGGGGGAGTTGCGTTGTTAATACATAAACGATTGAAACCAAGAATTGTCACCATGAAGTCCATTTCTGAGAGAGTTATATACATCGTCAAGGTAAATAAGAGATACAATTTGAAAGTTATACAAGTTTATGCACCTGACCTAACTTAACCACTTCATCTGATCACGAAACAGTCGAACAGCTTTATGAGGATATAACTCGTGCAAAAACTGGCGAAAACGCTAAGTATGTCGTGGTGATGGGAGATTTTGATGACATAATTGGTAAAAACAATGACACGGAAACCCAGCACATTGGCAGATTCGGTTCTGGTGAGAAAAACTCTCGGGGAGACATGCTCATCAATTTCTGCAAGACTAAGGATCTCTATTGTATGAACTCTTTCTTTCAAAAACCGGAAACGCGAAGATGAACTTGGAAAAGTCCTGATGAAAAGTAAAAATGAAATCGATTTCAACATAATGAACAAGAGAAAAATATGTTACAACGTTTCGGTCCTGAATAAATTCAACACAAATAGCAACCATCGGCTCGTTAGAGCTACAATCCATCTCGATACCAAATTTGAACGAACCAAAATGATACCGAAGAAACAGAAGTATCTCAATTTAGAGGTTCACTAGAATTAGAGAAAAGTTCGAAAAAGCTGTCACGACGAAACTACAACACTCAGAACATTTGGGAGATGGAGAAATTGATGATCTTACTCAGAAGATAACAAATTATTTACAAGTGGCCACAGAGAAGACGTGCAGTACTCAGAAAAACACAGGAAAAATCAGTCAAAACAACAGACATCTAATGGAAAAAAGGAGAAAAACAAGTCGGGAGGATGACAGCTATAAAACATTGAATAGGGAAATAAACAGTAAACAAGTATTCGGAGAGACCTGAGAGATTGGAAGACACAGCTAGTTAAAAAAACAATTGAAAAAGTCCTCAGATGAAAACTATCAAATGAAAGAACTAAAATGACGAAAATAAAGAACTCTGAAGGTATCTTGGTCAGCAAGAGGGAAGAAATCGTAGTTGTCATTGAAGAATTTTACAGAAAACCTTATGGTTCTGAAAATCAAGAACAGAAATATACTAAAAGACATATTCTCAATACCGGTTCTGAAGACATTCCTGAAATTGATACAAATGAACTAAAAATTGCGCTGAATCAGATGAAGAAACAAAAATGCCCCGATGAAGGTAAGATCACCATCGAGATGTTGAAGTAGGGAGGAGAATATCTGTTGGATAACGTACGGATCCTTCTCAACAAATGCCTAAATCAAGGAAGAATACCAATGGTATGGAATAATGCTCAAGTCATTCTTCTGTAAAAGAAGGGAGACAGAAATAACATAGAAAATTACCGCCCAATAAGCCTTTTATTGCACTTGTACAAATTACTGACGAAAATAATGACAAATAGATTAACCAACATTATCAGAAAACAGAGGAAAAAAAAATGTCTTCGAGAGAAATGAGCTCAAGTATACAGGAATCAACCCTGTTGGCCGACCAAAAATTCCAAGACTGAGGTACACCAAGGCAGTTCTCCGCAATGTAGAAGAGGTGAATACAATTATGGGGAGCAAACTAAGAGCAGACACCAATCTCTCTGAAACTGTAGACATGGTTTACTCTGGAGCCATCACGGTGTGTGTATGCTGAAGACTATTTAAATAAAACCCAAACATGAGCCTGAAGCTCCCATAGGCCCACCATTGAAGAAGCGTAATATAAAATCATAAGTGCAAGAACAAAATAGGGGTATTACATTCTTACCTGAATACGCAAAATTCTTCCAAAAATTCATAAGAGAGCCAAAAACGCCGCCTCTGAACGAAGAGACTTCCAGGAAAAGACCACTGTTGTTTATGATACCCTGAAACAGAAAGTAAGAGCATCAGGCAATCGAATGCACAGGTAAAATGAAAGAGCCAAAAGGTAAAGGAGCAACAGATTATTCTAGAGCAACCAGAAACAATTTTTCCGGGAACTTGAATATCCAACCAAAGTGGAATCCCGACCAGTCCAAGAAGCTATGCATGAGTTTTGAAAGGGAATATGATCAGAACAAAAATCACACTACCGGAAGGCTGACTAGATTGGAGAAATAATATCTAGCACCCCGCCACACCAAATGGAAGAGATAAATATACTTGAGGGAGAAATAGCCAGAGTCCTAAAGGAGCCAAAAACTGGGCGGCTCCTGGTCCTGACCAGATTCATAACTACTGGTGGAAATATTTCACTAGGTTCCATCCCTTGTTGGCTCAACTTTTTCAGCAATCATTACAGAACCCAGGAATAATACCCGAATACTTCACCCTTGGCATAACCTATATGATTCCGAAAGAGCAGGAAACTCAAGATCCGAAAAAATACAGACCTATCACTTGCCTACCGTCCATACACAAGATTCTTACAGGCACCCCAACATTGTATATAAATGCTTACGTCAGAGCGAAGCACATATTAGCCCACGAGCAAAATGGCTGTCGGTATGGATCAAGAGGATGCAAGGAGCTGCTGGTCATCGACAATATCATATCGAGGCAGGCTAAGAAGAAGTTACGAAAGTTATCTGTAGCTTGGATTGACTACAAGAAAGCCTACGATTCGGTACCACACTCTTGGCTGATTAAGGGTCTGAAGATCTATGGAGTAACCAAGCGTATTATCAATCTGTTGAAACATTTGATGACCACCTGGAGGACATCTCTCAGGATTGGAACGGGAAGAGGCGAGATAGCTACTCCGGACATAAGAATCAGGCGGGGCATATTTCAGGGAGATACCCAGAGCCCTCTATGGTTCTATCTATTTCTAAATCAATCAAAATCTTTACTCAATAACACACCGAACTGTCATACCATAAATAAGGACACTAACACTCGTATCACCCACCAGTTATATATGGATGACCTGATTGAGAGAGATCAAGAGGGTACTACTCTGCTGGATGATACAACAATCCCAGCACTGTCCCCTGAGGAGTCCTACAAATATGTGGGCATCCAACAAGCCTTGGACATAAAAACTGCTGAAATGAGGATGAGGTTTAAAAAAAAATTCTACTCTAGAGTCCACCGGATCCTTAAGGCTGAACTCAACTCGAAGGCATTATTTCAAGCCATCAACTCCTGGGCTATACCGAGCATAGCAAATTCCTTTGGGATGATCAAATGGACCTAAGGGCTATGGATATAAGGATTAGAGCGATTCTAACGGCACACGTGATTCACCATCCACACTCATCTATAAACCGCTTATACCTACCAGGGAGGACGAGGCCTTGCATCACTAGAGATGAGTCATAAAAACAACGTGGACCAACTGAGAGAATACATTACCAGCAAACACTCACCGTTTTATCGCACCATATGTGACGCCGATGAAAACCTATCTGCACTGCAGCTCTCGTGGAATCTCATACAGTGGCCCAGCTGTCGGAGGAGTGGCACTCTAAAGTACTTCATGGTAGATATCCGAACCACTTGAAAAATAAAGATATAAATCGAAAAGAGTCACTTACCAACCTGAGGGCTGGCTACTTATTCCCTGAAACAGGGGGCCGGTGTGCGCTATCCAGGATCAAGCAATCCCCACAAGGATGTACCAAAAACACATCACAAAACAGGATATCCCAACAAAGCAGTGCGGAAAGGGGCAGGAATCAATTCAGTATATAACATCCAGCTGCCCTATCCTAGCTCCTCGGGATTACCATGAACGCCATAATGCAGTGGCCAGGGTGTATCACCAAATTATCGCTGTCAACCTAGGGCTATGTGAAGAAACTACTCCAGCCTACAAATACAAACCCAAGGCAGTATTTGAAAACACAAATTATAAGATGTACTGGGATACAACCCTGATTACGGATGGATCAGTTGCGCACAACAGACCTGACATCGCGGTTTTCGATCACGAGGGTGGAACGGCTATAATTCTGGATGTTAGTATCCCAGCGGATGAGAACATTACTAAGGCATATACTGAGAAGATAACTAAATACCAGGATTTGGCTTTTGAACTGGAGGAAGTTCATAAATTGAAACGTGTGAAAGTAATGCCACTTATAATATCGACTAATGGCCTGGTAGAAGCACATATGCAGGAAAATTCCAAATTGTTGAAACTGAGACCAGAAATTGTATCCAGCGCACAGAAAGAAGCCATATTACTGGAAGCTTCTGTGTCCCTCGATGAGAACCTTGAGAAAGCCATCACAGAAAAAATAGGCAAGTAAAAAGGGGGGTGGCTCTCCAAGTAAAGGAAATGTATGGACTGGAGTCAGTGAATGTGCTGCCCCTCATTATCTGTATCAACGATCTTGTGGAAGCACATCTCATTGACAACACGGAACAACTCAGCTGCAGCATAATATCAAGCGCTTAAAAGAAGGTCCTAATTGGCACGGCACGTATCGTCCGAAGATTCCTATCAATCGCTGTGTGATATCTTGGTTGTAGCTCAGGGTCAACCAGTTTTTCACAAAAGTTGTGGGATTTTGAGCTATGCTTGACATAGCAATATTAGTATCACCTTGAATAGCGTTATTAAGGTCACGTGAAGATCACTCCCAATTTTTTAAATGGAACACCTCACTTTCTATTACACATTCATGCAACCTGCCTCGAGAGATTTTCAGAACACTATAATGGAATAGTTTTTTATTAGTATTTTTTGAGTTATTGAGATTGAAAATTACAGTGCCGCCGGCATTAGCATTATCCAGAGTATATATGTATATATATAGCTGCACTGAAGTACTCATATATTTTCCATAACTTCACTGTCATCTCCTTTTTGTTAAAAACAATTCATATAGTGGCCTTGTTACAATATTGTTTCGGAGCAATAAGGTTTACAACGAATATTCAGAGAGGCTTTGTTTTCACCACACAAATTCCCGGAATACATTGAGCTCGAATTTTTCAATTTACATCCAACGACGTCTTCCCGAGTAATGGTTCAAGTTTGACGGCACTTTTCCACCAACAGAATATGAGTTTATGGCGGAGCAAAAATTTATATCACCAATGAAGGATCCCCATGTTTGCAATATACATTAGGGTTCAACATAACCCAATTCCATTTCTTTTACTGGCACTAATATCAGAAAACAAAATTGCTGATCTGAACGATCACTAAAGTTCCTACGTTCTTTCCAGAATACGCCTGTTGAAAGTTGTCAATATAAGTTATAAAGTTTACGCGTGATGGCGAACTAAAATGATTAATGTTCTGTATTGGTAAAATAGGTCTTGCCGCCCTAGAACGGAATACACGTTTCCCTACTTTGAATTGGAAACATTCATCAAAGAGCGAGTTGGCGAACACACCATGATACCCACAATCTATCTTTCCCATCCATTCAATTCCTTTGAATATATTCATAAAAATAAATATAATAGAATATCGTTGCAATTTCGTTTCTACCACCAGTTCTCTTTTGTTTTCGTTTTATTCTGACTGAAATACTTCGCTTAAAGAATTCCTTCTTTTTCTTTCTGTATTATGAATGAAATGAGAAGTAAATATTTTACTATTTTTGTTTTAGTTAGTAATTTATGCATTCACAATCGAGAATTTATGTGGTACTTTGTTCCAGCTAAATTAAATATGATATTTCAAGAAGCTCAAGTACTATTAAAAATGTTAATACGAACAACCCACTAATTATTTTATTTTCAGAAAGAGAATGATATGAACTATACCATTATCATGTATCGCTAAGGCCATAGCTCAGTATCGTTGGGCGAATTCTTGGGAAACGAGTTAGAAAGCATCAGTTGTTGAAATTCTAGAGGTATACAAATATACGAATATAAGATATTTGTTGAATTTATCTTCGCAGGAAAATTGTCAAATAAAATAAACTATGATGTTACTTTGAAGTTTTAATTTCATTAGTATAAATTTAAATTATTAATTAAAGAAATTTCTCAACTGAAAATGAAAAACGGAGATTAAAGCTAATTCTTCAACTTTTCGATTTCATTTACACAATCTTATTACACATTTTATAAACGAAGTAATATAAATCGGGCAAATTTTATTCTCTCTCTCTTCTGTGCGCCAGCTTTTTCTTTTCATAACCCCAAAATTCTCATATTTTCACTATCCCTGTTTTACCGACTCCTGAACAAGGCAAATTTCAATTTGAATAAAATATCTTTTCTTCACTTCTGCCACCCTTAATTGAAAAAAAGTTCTCCAAAAAATTTTGGTTTTATATAATATGATCTAGATTAAAACTCTTCACTATCATCATCAATATAATACTAAAGTAGTGAGGTTTATTTCGAGGAAAGTGGAAGGAACGGTTGGAGTTTGAACCGGGTGGGATGAAAGAGACGGTGTGAGAAAGTGGGGACCAAAAATCCCCGCGAATAATTTTTTTCCGGTAGAAAAATGTCGGAGAGAGAACCGCGCGAAATTCGGAGTCCCTAGCTCGAACGACGGAGGCGCGACGATTCTTCGAAAAATTTCGCCGAAACGTCACCCCGGGCGAACGAACTGTCGCAATGGCGAGATTTCTTCGGAATCGATAACTCGGATCTTTCGGAGGGCGATCGGAGGAGTCAATCGAGCGGAAATTCCGGTAATAAGTTCCGAAAGCGCGAAAATAAAATACGTCTCCGAAATCTCGGGGATGGAGGGGATAATTTCTATGGACTTTTGTAGCTATAAAAGTATTTCTATCGCCTTCGATCGCTACAAAGCCTGGACGACGAAAAAACCTTGCGTATCGCATTTCGCGCCGCAATAGTTAGATTCTGATAAAACCACGGGAAAACGGAAAAATCTTCCATCTAACGAAGGCTATCGGCTGACTTTAGCAAATTTTCGCTCTACTTTCCTCATTCCGAGAATCTCCGACGGAGTCATCGGGAGAAAGGATTCGACCTTCAAACGATTCCTAAATATCTCGAGATCGGGTCCGCGAAGAGAAATTTTTACTGTAAGACTTAATTTTCTAATTTGGGACGATTTTTGTAACCTATATTTTCGAAAAAAGACCGGAAACACGGGGGCGGAGCCAGACACCGCTCCTTCTGCACCTTATATCGCTATTCAATGTCGGAAGTGAGCGTTACCATCGTGTTGAATTTAATGCTCTCTCTCTTCTGAACGAAAATAGTGAGATGGAAATAATTAGTAACTTAAATTTTCAACAACATAATTTCGGTACTAACAAAATCTAGAATATAGTGCTCTCTCTCTCTGAGTGACAATCGAATCTAAACTTCTTTCAATTACTCTTATATTCGATCTGTTAAAATAAGTGATTCCGAATTTTATTTGAATGAAAAGTTTGACAAACCTTGAAATAAAATTTCAGAGGTGAGTGATTTAGTTTGATGTTTATATTATCCAATTTAATGTATATTTTGTTTGAGGAAAGAAACGACATACTTTCAAAATTCATAAATTTAACAATTTATGGTTATTCTAACCTAAACAATATGATTCAAACGGAATTTTATAATAAAAAGGAGTTAAAGAGACTTACGATAATGTTTGAGGTTTTTGAGGTTTATACATGTATTTTAATGTATGTTTTTTTATTAATGCTCAAGAAATTCACTAAGAATTCACATATTTAATTTTTCTTTCATGGTTATTCTAACCTCTATGCGTAGAAAAATGTTCTGGAATTACCAAGATTTTTAACGAATCAATTGGAGGATCTTACAAAATGATGGGATATCCTTTGAGTTGCTATTAATTGGTATTGAGCTTTTTGTATAATAATATTTTTCTGGAAGGAATTCGATTAAGTTTTCGTTAGGTCATTTAGAGTATGTATCATATAAATATTGAAACCTATCAACTAAAGGCTATATCTGTATTAAAATATTTGGAGATGGATGTCAATATGACCGTGTTATTTCAAATTGAATTCTTTTTTCAGTTTATTCAAGAGGAAGTACGTTTCTATTCTAAAATTATCCAAATTTAAAGTTATTGAGATTCAATGTTCAAGTTTATACCAAAGAAAATAAGTTCTCAAAATTTGCACAAAAGGTAATTATTGTGAGTTCCTTTTGTTCATAACTTATACCTACTGTTTCTCAGGAAATTTTATCAAGGTTCTTGAATGAAAGATAGGAATTCCTCATTGATTTGAAGTTCAAAGTTTCTTTGTTATAGGTGTCTGATAGTGGGAAACATGATGTTCAAATATGTTGAAGTATCATAAATGAAGTTTTATTTTGTACAACCACAACTTTCAATCCAAGATTCATGAAAGTCACATGAAACATGCTGCTGCTTATGTGAATCATATTGTGAAAAAAATTCAACTAGTACTTGGACAATGTTATGCAATTTGACAATTTTGTAATAGGTAGTTGTACTATAGGTATTTTAAATTGTGTAAAATGGGTATGTTCATCACGTAATATGGAAATATGAAGTTGTTTTAATACAATTTCTTCCTTTCATTTTCGTCTCATAGTATATTATAAGGTTTCACAAGGAAATGAATCGAAGAGAAGTAAAATTGAAGAACAGAAATGTCAATTATTAGGGAGTAGGTTTATAAGAAGCTGACTGCTCGATCCAACTGCGAACTCGACAGTTAAGGATCTAAAAACAGTTTCACTGAAATTGATATATAGTTTACGTTATTGTTTTTTTATAGGAGGGTCTATAATGTACATGTAATGAAAGTTTACGCTCCCGTTTGGTACTCAGTAAAAAAAGAACCCTCGATTGCCCAGGGTCCAATACATTTATGGAAGTTGATTCGACTGTCACGCTACCTGCCTCTCAAACTGCGGAATATTGTGGACAAGGTTATTCAGAACAATGCCTATTTTGGACTTCCTGAGAATGTACTGTTCGCTATGATCAATGATGGCAATCCCGACACGAGACAACACGAAAGGGAATACTCGCCTTCGAATTGCCCAAATTAAAGTTCAACGCTGAGCACTACTACGATCTCATAGACTGGTCTTCGCACCCTGTGACCGAGCCCCCTCTAACCCGATCACTATCACCCGAAGAAATAGAAGAAAATATTAGGAGTCGAGCATTCTGTGATAAGGAATTAACCGCTTTCCCCTGCCACACTCAGGCTATCGAAAGGCTGGTAAAATTAGTAACAGAAGCTTCTTCTCTGTTTTTGGGCCACAATCTCGTGACGCGTACCTGGAAGCAAAACTGGAGTCCAGACAACGGATGCCATCTCTACATACCAAAAAGGACTACGCCGTTGCACAAGAAGAGCGGAAGCGTCCATAGGAAATTCTGATTTTCAAAATTTAATTTTACCAAAGCTGCATCAACGTTAAATTGTATTCATGCTTTATTAACACTTGTTTGTAACAATACTCAATTGGCTTTAAGTGTATTAATATTCCATTATTTTTAACTCTAATATTGTATTTTACAATAAAAGTAAAAAGAGCCTAACAATACAGCGAAATCCTTCTTTCATTTATACTCCATTGAAAATAACTAAAAACAAGAGAAAGAGTTCAGAAATATGACTTTAGAACCCTAAAACAGCTTGAAAACGCAAGATTGTTGTGCGGGTTGCCTATACACAACATAAAAAATCTTTGAGGGCATTACGCGACCCCAAGGCGTTGTTCAAAACTTCTGAAAAAAATCACAGATGCTCGGTGCCACCAAATGCAACTTTTCCGCACTATACTTTTTCGAATTTCGAAAGAGAGTCAAAAACGATACACCCTAGCCTATGACATTCCTGTCACTTAAAGATTTATTAATCTACGACTTTACCAAATCGAATAATGCGAAGTATTTCACCCTTTATGATAATATATCGATATTAGCAATTATTTTATTCCTCGTAAGACCTTTTCAGTCTCACATCATCGGGACCATTTAGGTGAACAAGCTCAAAAACTAGAAGAAAAAAGTTATAATTCAAGATTTATAAAGCATGAAATATTTATTAAAAGTCATCACATAATACCGACTTCATCCATTAATTATTAAAAGACATTTACAACGTACTTGAATCAACAAAAACTTGGAAATACCTCTAACTATTCCACCAGAATGCGTGACATCGTTAACAATTCACATGAAGCAGTAAAAGCGTCATTTATCCCAGTACTTCAGATTGCAAAGTTCTCTAAGAATGCAGTTCAGCCTTTATGATCGTATAAAACAATAATAATTTAATGATATGCTGTGTACGATGGAATTTCTCGGTGAAATTAACATATTTCTGTATAGGAGGGTGACAGGTGGCATTTCTCATCCGAGATATGAGCGATGCGGAGTTTCCCTTCTGAATGTGGGAGGCGGTATACAACGGAGATTCATTGTAATCATAAAAGGCGGAGGAAAGGTGTTTTCATGTAAAAACCTTTGCCTAAATGCGCAACATTACAAAGATAATAAGAATATATTGAGCCGTAACTGGAGAATATATGTTCTCAGATCTGGGAATGCGTGTAAAAAAATGAGTTCCGAAATATATTTTCTGGAAGAGGTTGTTGCACTGTGCTAAATGAATATTTATGAGATGCTCATCAGAATAGGATTGTTACCAGAAATAATGGGAGGTCCATTGCATGTTGACTTTTTCTAACACAATTTATTTTGAATATATGAAATAAAAATGTCGCATCACAGCGGCAATCGCTAATATTGGAAAAAAGAGTATTTTCTCTGAAAATTTTCAAATATTCACTAGATGATGTTATTTCCTTCCGTTAACTCATGCTGAGAAAAATATGTTTCGAATAGTTAATTGATTCCGCCATTACTACGTGACAGTTTGTCATGATGATAATGAGAAATTGAACTATATATTTTAATATCACAAGAGATTTATTGAAAACCAGGATTGCAATTTCGTTCTGAAGATCAGGGTGCTCAAACGGTAAATCGACTGGTCGATCGCGAGTGGCTTTTGAGTAGATCTCGAAAAGAAAAAAATTTTTAAGTGGGTAACTAATCCACAAAATTTTTTCGCGTAATAAAATAACACTCTGCTAGCGACAAAGGGCGGTTTTATCAAAGGAACGCGCGGTACTTGTCAAAGAAAAGCCGCTTTTCTAGAAATTTTGCCGGAAACATTCGAGACTTTCGTTCACGACAATAAAGTGTTTGGTCTGCAGGAATAGGAGTCGTTCTGAATTATAACTTGGAGGCTATACTACGTCGATACAAAGTTTATTATTAAATAGTACAAAATGAGTGCAACAAAGAAATCTAAAACGTTTCATTCAAATAATGATTGGGAGTAAGTCTTTTCTTTTGTATAGTGAAGGATAAGTGCATTTGTTTTATTTGAATTTGTCTTATTTGCCGTCAGTTGCAATACCTTAGCGTGATAACTCAGAGAGGTATCATAAAACAGTTCATAAAAACTATGAAAAGGATTTTCCGCCACAGAGTGAATTAAGAAAACGAAAAGTACGTGATTTGATATCTTGTTTGAAAAAAGAACGAAACATGTTCAGATCAGCCAAAAAATCAAAAGGTGCAACAATCGCGTCATTTAAAATATCTCATTTATGGCGAAACACAAGAAACCATTCGAAGATGGATCGGTTGTGAAGGAACCATTTATTGAAGCGGGTGAGACTTTATTCGTAGATTTTAAAAATAAGACAGAAATCAAGTCTGTCATTAGAGAACTTCAGTTATCTCGTCCGACTATTACAAGGCGTATTGAAGTCATGAGTTAGGACATAGCAGATAAATTCAAACATGATATCATGAAATGTATATACTTTTCTGAGAGTTTGACGTATCCACCGATATGACAGACACTGTCTAGTTATGTTTATTTAGTCGGATGGTATTCAGTGACATCTTCGCCAAGGAACAATTTTGACAATCATTCCTCTGAAGAGGAAGACCCGTAGCAAAGATATATATCTTTATCATTTATGTAAAAACCACAAGCTATCAATATATAAATTGGTGTGCTTTACAACCGATGAAGCACCAACAATTACTGGAAACAGAAATGGTTTAGTGGTATTGTGTCGAGAGATTTCCTTCATTTTCTCATGCCATTGCATTAGACATCAACAAAATTTGGGGTGAAAATTCTAAACACTGAGGAAAATATGGGCATTGCAACAAAATTGTGAATTCCATTCGTGCACGTAGCTTGCAACGGCGGCTCTTCAAGTTGCAGTTGGAAGATAGGTTAGGTTAGATTACACTGATTGAATACACTGATTTATTTCTTCACACGGACGTAATGTGGTTGAGTCGCGGAAAAATCCTAGAATGGTTTCAAGAATTATTGCTTGAAATAACAGCTTTTCTAGACGAAAGACGTGATGAAACTCAGATGTTAAGAAACGAAAAATGGGTGACTGATTTGGCATTTTTGACTGACATCACAATGCACTTAAACACCATTAACTTGGAGCTTCAAGGTAAAGGAAAAACTATTATTCAGATGATTAGCGTAGTAAAAGCATTCAAAAGTAAATTGCAACTTAAGATAGTTCAACTGAAAGAAAGGATCTGAAACATTTTCCGTCTTTGAATGCAAGGATTCCTCAGTTGAAATATGATACGTACGAGGCTGAATTATTTCGAAATGCGTTTTATGATTCCAGTATTTGTATTTATGAGTTATCCTTTTCATATAAAAACTATGAGGAATTAGATACTGAAATAGCAAGTCAATTTAATATGAACTTATGTTCTGTTGGAAATGAGTTGGTGCAGATCAAATCAGATATACTTCTCAAAGGTACAGCATCTGAAACAATATCTGGTGTTTTATATCTGAAGATAAATATCCAAATCTAAGGCAAATCGCTCTTCAAGTGACGCCAATGATTGTGTCAACTTACTTGTGCAATTCTGCATTCTCTGAAGTAAAAATAATGAAGTCTAAATATCGTAATCGACTAACTGACGATCATATATCAACACCATATGTAACTATTTTGTTATATAACAACCAATAAACTCGCAATTTTGAATATCTATGAGTTTTTTCATTGATATTATAGAGAAGAACCTAACCTAACCTAACTCAAAACCTCTACTGAAATAATGTTCATTGTGCGGAAAGCTAATTTCTATATATGCTACGGGTACACCCTACCTAGGTAGGTAGGTAGGTAGGTTGTATCGTGTATGTACGACAATCATGCATCACACATACTCTCAGAGTCTATCCTAAGTAGTCTAAAAATATTGAGGAAGACAGCCTGTACTTTAAGTTTGAGCAACCCTGCTCCAGATCATCTTCAACTTCAAGTATTGAACTAAAGTTGAAAATGCATACATGCATAACTAGTATAATTTGAAGATATCAAATATTGGCGAATTTGCCGTTTCATTTCGGTCGTTCAGGAGATTATCTCTATGGAGAGTTTTTGGAGTTTGAGAATTTTCATATATTCTAAGAAATCTAACTTTAGTGCATTGGGTATTCTGTGAATGATTTGAATTGGATCAATGGGGAAAATGATGGCCATTTTCGATACAATATGAACCCAAAGTAAATTTACCGGTCCTCTAGTAATTGTTATTTCATTGATGCTCTTGTTTCTGTTTATGAGTGAATGACCATTCTAACCTATATATACTGAGGATTCACCAGTGGCGCGGTGCTCAGTAGCTCGTACATTCTTGAATATTTAATTTTGGTTCGAGGGGTATTGTATTTAGAAAGCAGGAATATTCTTCAGCAATTTATTTTGCAGTAAATAGGATATCCCAGTTTCTATCGAAAATCTTGTTTAAGATTCAGGAGCGGCCTAAACTCTGCCATAATGTCTTTAAGTGATAAGTGTTGATGGTGAGTAAATTCGTCACAAATTTTTTTTTCCGTAGAAATTTATGAAAATAGGTTCTTACATCATCGCATGCTCCTTCGGCCAGAGAGGATGAATACTTTTTCCTTTCGTTTTCTGATCGCCCAAGGATAGCTTCATTGACAAATTGAAATAGATAATTCTCATTTTTACAAGAGTGACTCAAAGAAATTATTGTATATTGTAATCTTGAAAATATGATATCTTGATTTTTCAACTGGAACATCCTGTATTTTATTATTATTGTCAACGAATAGAATATTGTGCTACATTTTGAATAAGTAACCTTATCTTCGATCATTTTCGAAATATTCGATTATTTGTAAAAATATTTTATGATAATTCCTCAAACCGTATCAAACTCATCAACATGCATCATTATTCGCACAGAAGTTTTTCTTTTCTGTAATGATTCAAGTAGTAAAAATTGAAACCTAAACAAGATAATTCTTTTAACGAATGACAAAATCAATTTGATCAAAACCAAAATCGAGGTATGTGTTGACATTTTCTTTATTTGTGCTTTCTGTCAGGTGTCCGGACATATCAGTGTTTCGTTATTCAACATTGTTAAAATGAGGTTTGAACCCAATTGACTTCCATGAAGTAGTCCAAAGAAGAAATGGTTGCTATGATTTTCATTCTCGGTGAGTGTGATAGAAATACTTTGTTGACAAGTAGAGTTGATGCACAAAGTTTTCAGATTTATCGGAACGGGTAACATGACTCACACAGAAAATAAAAATCCAAACACTGCTACAGCAGAAGACAACCAGTTATCAATTTTGCTGACTGTGACAGACATATAAAAGCCAGATAGAGAGATTTCTCAGTTAACAGATATAAGTCAAACTTCTTTTCAGAGAATCTTGAAGGTGAATACATTTCATACATATCATGTACAGCTGCACCAGGAACTGGACAATCAAGACTGTAAAAATCGAATCAAATTTTTGCCATTTGGCAAGTGATACAGGCAACTTTTCACAAGAATGGGCTTGTTAAAAGGACAATTTTCCTTATAACGCCACAGAAAATCGACACCTCATGAGACAAATAGATCACCAGCATCGTTGGTCCTTGAATGTATGGGCTGTTATAGTAAATGGATATCTAATTGGGCCGCATTTTTTTAACAGGCACCTCAATATTGAAATGTATTTAGATTTTCTGCAAAACCATCTGCAAATATTACTTGCCGATGTACCAGAGCATATAAGACAAGATTTGTGGTTTCAACAGGATGGAGCACCGGCACATTACTCACATCACGTTAGGAAGCATTTGAATCATGTATTTCCAAACAATTGTATAGGACGTGGTGGTCCTGTTAGATGGCCATATAGGTCTCCGGACCTTACAAGCCTAAATTTTTTCTTGTGGGGTTATATTAAGGGCATCAATTAATCAATTACTAGATTCCTTCTACAGCACAGTTGGATATGAGACAGAGAATAGTCCACGCCTTTCAGTCAGTTAATCCGCAAATAATGTCGAGAGTTCAACCGTCTTTTCCTCAGAAGGATTGAGTAGTGTCTACAAAGATTTCGAACACTTATTGAAATAGTTGAACACCTTGTAGATCATCTCACCAAAACCAAATATTTTACGTATTTCATACATGACTACCTTAAAATATCCTTATTTCTGTGATCAGTTATAATGATAAGTACGCCTTTCAGTCAGTTAATCCGCAAATGTTGTCGAGAATTCAACGGTCTTTCCTCAGAAGGATTAAGTTGTGTCTACAAAGAAACCCGAAACATATGTAAGGTATTTTTAATATTTCTGTGACACCTGTGCCGAGTATTTCAATTAATCCTTTATCTATATTCAATGGTTCTAGCAAAAGTCGAGCAATGAATTCGATGTTCCTAATCTGAATATCGAAATAGCAATTTAATGGACACAAGTTTTGATGTTAAGATAAATTATTTGTTTTTGTAATTGGATTATTTCATATTGATGCATCTCATTCCGGAAACTGTTTGAGCACTTTGTGAACTCGAAGGAATGTATTTGTGCACATTCCAGGAATATGGAATATGCATATCACTTATGGGGAATGCGGCTGCAATGTAAAGACCGCAGCCAGACTATCACGAACGATATCCAAATCACCGTGTATTTATATAGATACACCGACATTGTCACAGGGATAAATACCCAGTATTTGCAAGAGCGGAGGAAAATCTCGAAATTTCCATAAGTAAATTACTTTGGATATCACTCAGAATGACCTCAGCACGTCAATTCATGCGATTCTTATCTTGTCTATAACTCGTGAACAAATGGTTTCCATTCAAAAATTCTGTCATTTTCGATCCTACTTCCGGTATTGAATACTGGGATATATGTAAAATCCCTTCGTGTATTAAAACTCTTTCAATCGAGTTTCGATATCTCATGTTTCACAATCGCGTGTACATTAAATACAGAGTGATTCAACGAAAAATCAACAGAGGCTATATCTACCAAGATATTCATTTCTGATCAAATCGCAAAAACAGGTTAATTTTCGTTTCAAGGGGGACATCTTTTCGAGTACAAAACTTGCCTGAAATGTCAACCCCCTATGCGGGGGTTGCAATCCTTAAACATTTTTAATATGGAAGATGGGTCCAGTGATGGGTCAAAGGAAAGGTGGTATCTTTGTACACATCACCTTGAACGAATTTCTATTTTCAACTGAAAACTGTAAGAGAATAAGGGTGAGCAAGTGAAAGATAGATATTCAAGTTTCAGTGAACTAAAATGGAACAGATCCATACTGATCAATGGCAGTCATCATCAAGTACCATCCTCACCTCGAATTTCAACCCCTAGAGCCGGGGTGACCAGCCTTGAAAATTTGGAAGAGAGTAGGTGGGTCGAGTGATACCTCGAAAGAAAGGTATTATCTTTGCCTGCATTCCCGTGAAAGAATTTTCATTTTTGATTGGGAACTGTAGAAGTTACAGAGTGAGCCACTGAAAAGTGGAGAAGACTGTCGCTCCAAGACTATTGGAGTATTAGTGCGAAAAACTGGAATAGATTCATTTTAGATCAAAAGCTGTCATATTCCGAAATCACCCTCATCCCGAATTTCAACCCCTAGAGCAGGGGTAATATTTCGATCCAGTGATACCTTTCGATTGAAGGATTCCGATTGCCTTCATCATTGTTTGCAATAATTCGATTCTCATTGAGTTCCATAGGAGTTAGAGGATGCAAAACGGAAAAGTGACTGAAGATGCAATGCATGGTATACCATCTATCTTGACCAGTATCAAACAAGGATTGATTTTTCATTGAATAAACACCTTTTGAGAGACATTTACTCGTTTGAAACATCCGGTTTCAAATGCAATAGATAAAAAAACTAATACAATGGCTGAAAATAAAGAGGGGAATAAACGAAAGATGAAAATTAACGATTTGGAGTTGTACTTAATTACCCGATAAGATGAACGGAACTGAAGTCACCAAACTCAACGTACATGTTGGAATTTTGGCCACCAACCTCCATGCCCATAAACAAATTTTGGCTCAAACGTCCACGGACATTCTGTAAAATTTCAGATGTGATTCGGTTACACTCATTGAGGATGCGCTGTCTCAGGTCGTTCAAATCAGCAGGTTCAGTTTACAGATTATACTTTTGAGTTGTCCTCATAGGAAAAAGTCTAATGGACTGAGATCCAGAGATCGAGGGGCCATTCCGTTGGGCCTCTCGTCCCAATCCAACGACCAGGAAAATGATCATCCAAAAATACTCGAACTTGTTGTGCAAAATGCGGGGGCGCTCCATCCTGCTGAAATACAACCTCGTTCTCCGAATAGCGGGAGTCATTCTCAGTGATCTCCGTTATTGCTGGGTCGATAAATTCTTCCAATAGTTGATAATACAACTCTCCAGTAGGATTTCCAGGAATGAAAAACGGTCCAATGAGGTGATCGCTATGAATGCCATCCCAACCATTTAGTTTCTGAGGCTGCTGAAAGAGGATTGTTCATGACTCTCTCACTTATGGTCTCCCGGATTGAAGTCTTCGATCGAAATCATTTTCGTTCAGTTCTTGAACTAATTTGATTTTATATGGATGAAACTAATGCCCCTTCAGATTGCGGAAAATACTCGTTTGGTTTACAACACCTACATCTGCCAATTTCCGCAGGCTTAGGGTAGGATCAACCACCGCTTTACCAAGCACCGCCACTTCCACAGCTTTATTTCTTACTGGCCGTTCAATTACGCGCTTCTTATTTTTCACCGATCCAGTTTCACGAAATTTGGCAACTAATTCTAGTACACCTTCGTGGCGTTGTTTGAAGATATTGTCTGTTCTGTTCGCGCAACTATCAGAACTGAAAAATAGTTCAATAAATTCAACCCCTCTCAGCTATGGAGTAAACCATGACGATTTTATGAAAACTAAATTTCGAACAGAGAAGCAACTATTGTGAAGAATGCAACAGAATTTTCACAACTAATGTGACAGCTTAATATGGTTGAAATACTGAAATTGCAATCCCGGTTATCAAAGAATCACTTGTGATAGTATAATACATATTTTATTTTCTTATTTTTATCATTCTTTACTATCACATAGTAACGCCGGTATTAATTAACTATTTTCTATTCACCGGCAGTTTGCTCCATAATATATTTACTTCCTTTCTTAATTGCATAGATTCGACGTTGGTTGCGGTAAATATTTCAACCTCGAAAGATAATCTTCATTTAATTATAAATTAAAACCATCGTTGTACAAGGAAAATTTGACAGACATAAAAACAATCTGTCTAGTCTGACTGGAAAAGTTTTATAGGAAAAGCCTATGCGAGCTAAATTTGTCAGAACTGAGTCGACGCGATGGGGGGTAATGTAATGAAATTAATTAATTAAGCCAGATACCAGAAAATGGAAGGGTAGCTGTTTCAGGACGAAATAAGAAGTGTAGCGGTTAATGAGAAATGAAATTCAACGGTTTGAATTTCCGGACAGCAAACGAAGAATAATAATCGCTCGAATGTTTTTCTGACGAGTACTAATTTGGTAACCAGATGTTATTGCGCTAATGTGGCCAAAAATTTGAATCACATTTTAAATAATATTTTGATGGATTTTAGTAGATTCAGTGAGTAATCTGAAATATTTTGACATAAGTCTAACAAACATATGAGGGTAGTATATTTCTTCCTTCTTTTATGAAAATTGATGCCATTGTTGAGGATAAATATGATGAAGAGTTGAGATAAGCTATCTCGAATTAAAGGCTTGATAGAAAACTCAATATATCTTTCAAATCTTTTGCGTTTTTGTCAATAATCTTGTGCGTGTATTTGTTCCAATGTATTATTATTGATATTATTGATATATTCCATTTATATCCACAAATCTGAAGGTGTTTTGGAAGATTATTTTATTTTGAAGATTGGAAAATGATGAAGTTACATTTGAATCATAAATATTGAATTATTTTAGCTGTTAGTACTTGGTGGTTAATCCTGATTCAGAAAAACACGAGGTAAGGTTTATTATGCTTCTCTACCAATAAATTTCAAATATTTACCATTCAGCTCAGACAGAATAAGAAAACTGAATACAATGTACGATTACAAACTGAATTCGTGATTTGAAAGGTAAATGGAAAGACCCCAGCAGGTTGTAGGGGGTGGTTCATTTTGAAAATATCATAGATTTATGATTAACATAAATCAAGCTGGTCGTTACACTCACTGAAAACAGACTGGAATGTTTTAATGCAGTGTTGGGAAATAAAATTGGCTACTTTTATGATTGTAACTTCAAATCATTAGAGCCCTTCATGCAGTATGGAACCTGAAAAATTTAGGAATCCGGTACCATGGTGGGATAGTGAATGTGACAAACATAAACGCTTGAGAAACGCCTCGTTTAAGAAATGGAAATAACACAAGCTCTCGAAAATCATTCAGTTCATAAAAATCAAGTCTCAAGTTGTGAAAAACTCTTCTTCTTCTTCTTCACCGTGTAGAAGGCGTAGCGCCTGTTCAGTTCCGGTTTCCCTGCAGCAGTTCTTGTGAAGTTGATTGCCAACTTTCCCGCCATCGTTTTGGTGGTCGTCCAACGGGTCTTCTTCCGTGTGGTATGTTGTTATATACGATTTTGGCTATTCTTTCTGTGGTCATTCTGTTTACATGCTGGTTCCATTCTCTTCTTCTTTTTCTTACCCATCTTACAATATCGTCTGTTTTACATTTTTCCCTTATGTCGGTATTTCTTTGTCTGTCATTTAATGTGTAACCGGTTATAGTTCTTAGCGTTTCTATTTCTGTTGTTCTTAGTATCCTCTTTGTTACCGACGTTTCCGCTCTTGTTTCTGTCCCGTATGTCATAATTGGTCGCACACATGTTTTGTAGATTCTGGATTTGCATGGTATACTGAGGTGTTTATTTCTCCAAATTGGTTGTTTAAGATGTCCCGATACTGCAGCTGCTTTCTTCACTTGTCTCCTCACTTCATCTTCAAGGTATCCTGTGCTTGTTATTTTGCACCCTAAGTATTCGAATGACATGACTTGGTCTATAGTGGCATTGTCTATTGTTAACTTGCAGCGAAGAGGTTCCTTAGCTATGGTCATGCATTTTGTCTTACTTGTTGAGATTTCCATATTGAAATTTTTTGCGCGTTTGCTAAAGGCGTATAACATTCTTGGTAGGTCGTCTTCTGATTCTGCAACGAGTACGGCGTCATCGGCATAGCAAAAGATGTTAATTTTGTAGCTTTCCATGCGGTATCCTAGTCCCAAGTTTTTAACGGTCTCTACAAGTTGGTCCATAACAGTATTAAATAGTAGAGGGCTAAGACTATCACCTTGGCGGATGCCCGACGTTGTTCCGAAATGCTGCGTTAGGGTGTGGTTTGTTCGTATTTGCGTTGTTGTATTAGTGTTCAGATCTTTTATGAGTCTTATATATTTTTGGGTACCTCTTTGTTTTCCAGTATCTTGATTACATCCTTCAGTTGGACTCTGTCGAAGGCCTTCGTTAAGTCTATGAAACAAAGATATGCTGGAGTGTTATATTCAAAACTCTTCAAACAGCAAAAAAGAGACAACTATAGCAAATTTGCGGCCACAGTTGACTTATCAAGGAACTTAACCTATGAGAATTTTGAAAAACAAATGGACAAAAACTAATCATTCCGACAACGATCGAGAAAATGTCATTAAAATAGAAGCCTTGAGTTCAGCTTTCCATAAGCTTTGCCCGCCTTGGGTTCCAATCAATCCTGAAACTTTTCCTGATACGCGAGATAATGAACTTTTTGATAGGTCCTTTACTTACTCAGAGTTTGATTCAGCGCTCAAATTCTGTAACATCAAATCCGCTCCGGGTTTGGACGGTTTAAATTATGAAGCGATCAGAAAACTAGCCTTCAGGTACCACTTATCGCTCGCAGATATATGTAATAGAATGTAAAAAGCGAATGAATATCCTAAAGCATGGAAACAAATCCGACGGCGAAAGCTTCAGACTAATTGTACTCACTTCATCTTTTTGCAAGTTATTCGAAAAAATTATAACGAACAGAATACATTGGAAGATAGAAACTAATAACCTATTACCTAAAAGTCAATTTGGAGTTCGTTGATCATTTTTGTGTTGATAGCCTTACAGTGTTGAAATTAGATATCCAAAATTCACTTGCAGGCGGTGATGACGTATTAGCTGGTTTTGTTGATGTCTTAAGTGTTTTTGATAATGTTAATAACGGAATCCTTTTGAAAATACTCGTCGATATTGGCTTTTCCTAAATGTTGCTTCAGTTTATTAAATTCACCACCTACGAATTAGAAGTTTTTAATTCTATCAATGAATCGCGATTCACATTTAAAGGAGTACCTCAAGGCGAAGTCATAAGTCCTATATTATACATATTGTATGTAAGTTGAATCACCCAACACATGCCAATCAGAGTGAAGGATTTACAGTTTGCTGAAGATAAAATTTTATATATTTGAACAAATGACACTCATGAAGGAATTTTAATTCTGCAGCAAACCATCGAAGACATTAAGAATGAACTTATGTTTTTAGGGTTGGAACTCGCTCCAAAAAAAAATTCATTTAAATACGGAATAATAGGACCAGGAGATCTAAGTCTCCGAACAGGAAATGATATCATTGGGTCTAAATGTTAGGTAAAGTTTTTGGGTGTTGCTTTTGACTATGACATGTCATTCAATAAACACATTAAAAATACGCTAGTCAAATGTTATAGGTCAATGAATATTGGTAAATTTCTTTCAGGTATTACTTAGGGTGCGGATACCCTCAGGCTATTACCATTTTACAAAAATTTTATCAGGTCAATCACAGAGTACGGCTGATTCATTTACTATACGATAAATAAAATGGGCAACAAATACTCGAGAGACAACAATTTCAGGCGATTAGACTCTGCATGGGATATAAAAATTCTACTCCTAACTCTGTATTACTTGCTGAATCGAAGCTTCTCAGTATAAAGGTTCCACATAAAACTTTTGTATAAACATGACTTGATGAAAACGGTCAGTAAACTACATACTCCGGCACAAAAACAGTAAGAAATTCTTTCTCGGTAATAATCAGAAAATTTAGGAAGAGAAAACATACTTCAGGTTTTACAAAACCTTCTCTGGTACTCACTCTTGTATCAAAAGGTGCACATAATGTGTTATGAAAATCAGGTTTTAAGTCAAAACGGTTGTAACACATTCAACAAATATTCAACGAATACCAATGATAGTATAGCCTTGCTTAAATAGTTCAGCTTGCAAGTCGTCTAATGTTTTACAACACCTTATGACTTCAGTACGACGCCGATCATCAGCTGCACCACCAAAAACGAAATTGATTTTATTACTTCGAGTAAACTAGATTGATTTTCTTCGACTCTAGGTCGACCAACAGTGTTTCGAAGTTTTAGAGCAGTTGCTACATCAGGATTATTTTCACACAGTTCTAAAATTTTTTGTTTTTAGTATCACGGCTTTTTTTTTTATTACTTCGGCGTTCCGCTGCATCAATTTTTCTTTTCAATGAGGTCTTTTCTGCTTGAATATCTTTTCTTAATGTTATTATTTTTTGGTAGCACCATCTGTCGCTATACCAGCATCGCGTGCTAGTACTAAGCTATTGAGTTCAGACTCGAGTACAATAATTTTCTTCTTGGATGCATGTTGACTAGGAGTTGGTTTAGATACTATTTGATGTGACTGACATCCACTCGATTCTACTATAACATCTCTAATTTCTTCTGAAATACTTTGTTTAGTGTCTTCTCATGATTAAAAGTAAACATGTAACATATTAAATATGGGTACTATTCACGAAATGTTTCTAAAACCACCAACTACAGTACAATAAAAAACTGCATATAAGAAATGATATAAAAACAACCCTGATTAAATAGACACAAAAAGATGTTACCGACAATATTATAATAGTCTAGATTAAAGATATCCGACTGATTCAGTTTAATTATTTACATTATAAATGTTAAACTTACTTTACTGTCCTGTGGCTTGACTAGTGCTAATGCTTTTGAGGAAGAAGGATTTTTCGAAAAAAAACTCAAAAGTGTCCCTTTTTTTTTCGTCAATTTTACTTGTAACTCTTTAATTTTTGATTCCGTCTCATCTTCAATGTTATCATTACCTTTTAACCTTTTCCATAAAGTGTTAACTTCCTCTTGTATAGTTTGTTTTTTTGTCAGCATAAGCTGCACTATAGGCATCAAATAATTTGCGGTATAGATTACCTAAATCAATATTTTGTTCATTTTAAAATTGTTTACTAAATTAAAAATATCAAAATAGCCAAACTGAGAAAAACAATGACTGTCACTCAGCAAGAGTCGATTGTCAAGTAAACAATAGGAATGTATTAAAGTCACTGCGCCGGCGCGTGTGGTGGCGCTTGTCGAAGATCTCGCAAACAACCGACGCGCAGAACGATAAAAAGCAAGCAAGCATTCGCTGACGATTTAAACCTATTTAAACCCTTACCATTATAATTTTTTTTTTGTAATTTAAATTTCAACATGTGACATCACACAGCTTTTGACCCCCCCAGCCCCTTGTCACACTATGTTACATTACGGTGATACCCTCCCTCCCCCTTAACGTGTGACGTAATTTATGGATGACCCCTAATCAGAAAATGTAGGAAGATGAAACATACTTCACTCTTGTATCAAACACATAATGTGTTATGAAAATCAGGTTTTAAGTCAAAACGGTTGTAACACATTCAACAAATATTCAACGAATACCAAACGTTATTCAATTCAGTTTTCATTGACACCAAGTTTGGAAAGTATCTTAAAGAAGAAGTCAAAATAAATAATTTCTTCACACAAAAATTTTCAAGATTGTATCAGAGTCATATATTCATAAATGGTAGTAAAACCAAAAATTCCAGATCAAACGGTACGGCTTGTATCAGTCCTGAATTAGATATTAGTAGGAGTAGAAGTCTTCCTTCGTATACGTCAATTTTCACCGCAGAATGTATTGCTATTCAAGATACATGTGAAACTGCTATAAAGAATAAATCAAAGAGCTTTTTCGTTTTCACCGATTCCCCAAGTGTGTTGGAAAATCTGCAAAATTCTCGATTCAAATCTAATGTTAATTGCTACATTTTGAAAATTAAAGAAAAGCTCTTAGAGCATTCTGAGAACAATGTTTTCTAAAGAACAATAGAGTTCGTATGGATTCCATCACACAGGGAAGTAAGTGGAAACGAGAAAGCGGAGCAACTTGCAAAAAAAGCTACTGAACTCCTCTACAACGGCATATAATACCACATTCCGTATCAAGATCTGCGAGAAAGTTCTAGGTATGCTGCATATGTAGAAACATCCAGTTCAATAATTAAATTGAGAACGAGAAATAGAGGAAAATTTTATTTCAAAAAAATCCATGGTTTTTTAGGAAGAACCTAGAAAGGAGTTTAATTGTCGCGAGAAACCCATGCCGTTCGGAACACATTAATTTGAATAAATCTTTATTTGCGAAAAGTATAATAGACAGTCCCATGTGTAATTGTGGGTACCAGTTTTAAACTTTGAATAACATCCACTGTTCACTTCACGATAATAAGAGGTCGATGTTATCAGAAAATTGTTAGACATAGGACTGTTTTTACCTTTGAACATCAAGTGTTTATTGTTTGAACCTAATATCCTAGGTATGAGAATTGTCTATAATTTCTCAGATAAGTATAATATACACTTGTGAATACATTTATTTTGAAAATGGTCGCTATTACCATAGGATAAAATGTAATGTATTGCTGTACTTATTAAAGTTAAGCTTAATAACCTTTATAGAGTTCTATAGCTCAAATATAAAAAAATGCCGGTCGTTCATTATTTGTGGGATACTATATGGGGCGATTTGAAGATTTCAACTTATTCCAGGAACTTCAATTTCTTGCATTTAGGAGCAATGTGTAAAATTTCCAAACACTCTATACTAGGAAATGAGTGTCTATTTTCGATACAATGATTGGCGATAGTTGAATCTTGTTTCTTCTTTATGAAAAAAGTTAGGTGTTCTTATATCTTATGTTGAAAGATCGACCAGTCTGAACTATGACAAAATTATTACAATCTGGACACGTCAACTCATAAACTCCTGATTTGTCTAGGTTTTGGGTTGCATCTTTTGACAGAAAAGACAATTTAATTAATGCCGAAATGCAATTTTATATGTTGTTTCTCAAATAATGTTAGCAACATGGATGTCCCAATTTTCTATGAAAAAATTTTGGGTGTTTTTTTCAGATTGGAATACCACTTTTTTGTTCAAGATTAAGCTATAATGTCTTTAAGTAACTAGGTTTTGTTGTGAGTAGTTTCGTCAGAATATTTTGCTTTCCGTAAAAATTCATGATAGTAGGCATGCTCCTTCGGCCACAGAGAATGAATACTTTTTTCCTTTCGTTCTTATTGCCCAATAATAAGTTTATTGATGAATTGAAATAGATTATCCTCATTTCATATACGAGTGACAGAAATTTCTGAATATAGTAATTTTAAAAATACCATATCTTACAATTGGGATTGGAAATGGAACACCCTGTATTTTATTAATGATGTCAAGCCATAGATTTTGTGCTATATTTTTGCAGAAGCAACCTTATCTTTACCTTCGATTTTTTCGGAATATGCGATTATTTGTAAAAATTTTAATGAAAATTCTACAAACTCTATCAAACTCATCAACGTGCATCATTATTCGCACAGAAGTATTCTTCTTCTGTAATGATTCAAGTAGTGAAAAATGAAAACTGAATAAGATAATTCTTTTAAGAATGATAAAATCAAGATGATTTAAACGTAAATCAAGTTTACACGTTTTTTATATTTTGTGCCTTCAGGTCTCCGGACATATCATATTCTGCATTTTACATGTTGAACTTATCAGTGTTTCGTTATTTTACATTGTTAAAGTGATGTTTGAACCCAATTTTATAAATTGACTGCCATGAAGTTCTCCAAAGATGAAATGGTTGATATGATTTTTATTCTGGGTGAGTTTGATAGAAATTGTTTGTTGACAAGTTGAGATTATGCACGAAGATTTCCTGATAAAGAGCATCCTGATGCAAGATGCTTTGAAAAATTTCTAATCAGATTCATCAAAAAGGGCAATATCATTTATAAAAAACATGAAAAACCAAAACTGCTACAGCTGAAGACAACCAGTTACCAGTTTTGTTAACAGTGACAGATGACCCATATAAAAGCCGAAGAGAGATTTCTCAATTATCAGATACAAGTCTGAACCCCAGGACAAACCAAGGACATGTAAAAGAAGCGGATGAAGAGGAAAATGATAGAAATTCGACCCTCACCAAAATTCAAGGATCTACGCGTCTCAATTCACAGATTCAAGTCAACCTTCCATCCAGAGAAGTGAATAAATTTGATGCATATCATGTACAGCTGCACTAGGAACATAACAATCAAGACTTTAAAAATCGAATCCATTTTTGCAAGTGGACAAGTGACAAAGTAGCCGACAATCCGAATATGTTCAGCATAGTTCTTTTCTCGGACGAGGCAACTTTCCACAAGAATGGGCTTGTTAACAGGCACAATTTTGTTTATTACGCCAAGGAAAATCCACACCTCATGAGACACCAGCATCGTTGGTCTTTGAATGTATGGGCCGCTATGATAGATGGATATCTTATTGTGCCGCACTTTTCGACGGTCACCTGAATAGTGAAATGTATTGAGATTTTCTGCAAAATTATCTACCAATGTTACTTGCCGATGTACCAGCGCATATAAGACGAGATTTGTGGTTTCAACAGGATGGAGCACCGGCACATTACTCACATCAGTTTAGGGAGCATTTAAATCATGTATTTCCAAACAAAAGGATAGGACAAGGTGGTCCTGATAGATGGCCAGCTAGGTCTCTGGACCTTACAAGTCTAGATTTTTCTTGTGGGGTTATATTAAGGGCATCGTTTACCAGATTCGTTCTAC
Source organism: Cryptolaemus montrouzieri (assembly GCA_013387265.2). NCBI lineage: Eukaryota > Metazoa > Arthropoda > Insecta > Coleoptera > Coccinellidae > Cryptolaemus > Cryptolaemus montrouzieri. The sequence goes on from JABFTP020000001.1 coordinate 12,491,167, forward strand.
AACACAGTTGGATATGAGACAGAGAATAGTCGAAGCCTTTCAGTCAGATAATCCGCAAATGTTGTCGAGAGTTCAACGGTCTTCCTCAGGAGGATTGAGTTGTGTCTACAAAGAAACGAGCAACATTTCGAACATTTATAGAAATAGTTCAACACCAAAAATCATTTCACCAAAACCAATCTTTTACGTATTTCATACACCACTACCTTAAAATAACTCCATTTCTCTGATCAAGTATAATAATATGTACTAATAAACTCTTCTTTCGCAACCTCTGATTTTATTAATTCAGTTTATTTTTATTTATTTCGAAAATGGTCGAAGATGAAGATAAGGTTACTTCTGCAAAAATATGGCACAATATTTATGCGTTGACATGAATAATAAAATACATGATGTTCCATTTGAAACAATCAAGATATGATATTTTCAAATAACAATATTCAATAATTTCTTTGAGTCACTCCTGTATACTTTGAGGATAATCTATTTCAATTCATGAATAAAGCTTTCCGTGGGCAATAAGAAAACGAGAGGAAGAAATTATTCATCCTCTCTGGCGGAAGGAGCATGCGATCATGTGAGAGCCTATTTTCATGAATTTTCACGGAAAAAAAAATTGTAACGAAAGTACTCACCAAAAAAACCTATTACTTGAAGACATAGCAGAGTTTAGAACGCTCTTGAAACTTCAACAAAAAATAGGTCTTCCAATGTGAAAAACCTCCCAAAATTTGTTTATAAAAATTTGGACACCTGTTTACTTCATAATAAATTGCTGAAGTGGAATTTTACTTTCTAAATACAATACCGGTCGAACAAAATTGAAATCTTCAAGCGATCTACACAGCACCGCGCCACTGGTGAATCACTCAATATATATAGATAATCTAAAAATCCCATACTAAGCAGAAACATGACTAGAACTCAAAAATATTGAATCCTTAGAAACATTCAAAGCCAATAATCAAATAATACTTAACTACCTGACTAATTTATGTTATTCCCTATATTGGCGATTTTGAAGTAGTTGTCAATTATGTATTGTATCCCAATGATAATGTCTAATATGTATTTTACTTGCTCTGTTAACCAATTCTCTGTACCTATATATGACAAAATTGATTTTAGTTTTAAACTCATTCTTGTCTGATGATGAGCGAAAGTTCGAAATAGCTATAACGTTGAATAAAATTCTCCATCTTAAACAGCGATATTTTTTACGTAGTAGTTTTCGACTAGGAATCCTCTAAAATGAAAAAAAGTGATACCTATTTCACATTTTTTGTATACTTCATTGATTCAGCCAGCATAAACCGGTACTAAATAAAGCGAGGAAGTCGAATGCGAGGGGCAATCAGTAGGGATGTAAGCAATGTCGAATAAACACTTTGTTTTCCTCACGCCCTCAGTTTCTACAATTTCGTAGTCAATGTTTAGGTGAGATGCCGTGATTTCAGTGAGATTTTAATGAATACCTAGGTTTAGTATTTCATTGTTATATTAAAATATGATAGTGATTCTTATAAATTATTTAATTGTACACTGAAAGGAATATTTTAAGACTTTAGAATAATTTGTTGATAACAAAGTTCTTTCTTCATATGTGACTGTTATTCTATTCTTGTATCTCAAAATACACTAGCTTAGTACTGAAGTATATGACACCTACTTAATTATAATGTTGATGGATTTAGTTTATGAAAATTCATTTTGATGAAAATGACACATTTTTGTCTGATTTCAACAATGGTTGTTTTCTTCATTTCTTCTGGAGCTCACAGTAATGAAACAGAATGTGCTCACAATATCCATTTTGAAAATTGAGTAGCGAGAAGTGATTCATTTCAATTTGACTAAAGATAGTGGTGAATTTTGTACATTTAGAATGTTTCTTAGTTTTCAACTTCTCCAACAAAATTTTTATCACTTTTGGCATTAATGGAGAAATTTTAAATCATCTTATATAATTATGGTTTTTGTAAATTCAATATCTTCGAAAACTGGGGATTTGGTATCTTCGAAAACTGGGGATTTGGTATCCAAGTAGAGACTTGCTTTGAATCTAGATTCAAAATATCGATATGTTTGTCATACGCAAGTTGTTAAGCATTCATTGCATTCAATACTATTCATTCTGTCAAAAACGCACCAATAATTGGCCAATGATACAGAAAATATTTATTTTTCATCCAAATTAGTATCTCCTTCAAAGTGGGGCTCTTCCGACATAATACATTTAAGCCAACGACTAATCTAATCATCAAAACATCTTAGATATTAGATCAGATTTTATAAGAGTGGAGGCTGCCTCTCAGCCCGACCACTACAACCCGTTGGTCTATTGTGGCACACTCTGCACTAAATTTCATTCACTAGCTCCATCCTTCTTGTGAAGGATACGAATTTCGTGGGTGAGAGCTTAATAATTCTTCCATCCTGACTCTGTCCCCAGCTGGGCACTCGCACATAACATACTCCATTGATAATTCATCTTCTTCAAATAGCCTACATGAAGGATCCTCAATCAATACTAACTTATTTAGGTGTTTACTGAGGCAACAGTGCCCCGTCTGTATGGCCGTTAAAACCCTCAGCTCCAATCTAGAGATTTTGAGGCAGGCCTTGGCTTTCAAAGTGAAAGGTCCATTGATGGCACGTCAAGCATGTTTGAGAGCCATTCTAGCCACTCCTCGTCTCACCAGATGAAGAGGAGCAAGGCACAATATCAGTTGCATGGCCGCAGTGGGTGTAGGGCGAAAGGTTCCAGTGGTCTTCATGCACGCCGTTCTCTCCAATTAAGAGAGCTTGAGTTGGGATTGCTTCTGAAGACTGCACTCCCACCGATCAATGCAGCCGTACGTAATACGTGGTCGAACAGCCTTCACATATAGCCACTGAAGTTTCTTTGAGGCAAGAACCCACTTTTTTTCACAGTTCGTTTGACATGCCCATGGGGAATGTAGAGCCTTGTGTATTGTGTTTTCGGGTCCGAATTCCACGTGAGTTTGCTATCCAAGGTACTCCCCAGATATTTTCTCCTTCCACAACCGGAAAGAACACCCCACCCAGGGTTGGGGGAGAAACAAATATCCTTCTTTTCCTGGCAAATGGCACCATAAAGGTTTTGTAGGGGTTGATGCTAAGTTTCTTATCATCACACCACCCCTGAATTACCGACATAGCCTCTTGAAGTATGTCGGAAACATCGCTGTCTTATTCGACAGCCAGCGTGTGCTCGTACATAAAGATCCAGTGTGCCAATTATTGCCAGAAGGTCATCAAGTAGCAGGGACTAGAACAGAGGGATATCACTCCTCCTTGAGGGCAGCCTCTGCCAGCCACAAAAGTGACTACTTCTCCTTTCAGTGAAGTGTTGCTCACTCTGACATTTAGCATGTTACTAATCCATTTCACAATAATATTTGGTACTCCTCTGGCTCTCCCACCCCACACAACGTCCATAAAGGCTGAAGCTGCAATATCTTTGCGGTCCAGAGATGTGTGATCCTCACGACCAGATTGGTCGATTTACTTTTCTGAAAAAGCGTATTGATGGTCACCATAGGCCTCAGTGATAACAACTCGGTCGTGATGTATCCATCTAACACCTTCTCCTGGGTTTCAAAACCAAAAACGTAAGACTTACTGAACTAAACGACTCAGATTGTAAGTTCGATTTACCCACTTTAGGGATGTTAGCAACCCTGACTCTACGCCATCAAAACATTGCTCAAAGTCTTTTCCAGAATCGACTTTGAATCTCACAAAACGGGTACCTCGGTGAGGTTTTTGGATTTTTATATACAAAAAAAGCTGGCCGTTTACGTATCGGGTGAAGACGGTTGTTGTTCGATGGTATTTGTTGAGTTATTCATCAGAAATTCATTTACAATGATAGCCTTCTGAGATGGTGCATTTTCGTGGTGTCAAACTCATGAGTTTTCTGTCCAAAAATCTGGCAATTTTTCACGAAATTGCTCTCTCAAACGCCGAATAACGCTTGAATGAGGACAATGGCGGAAAACTCGATGAACTAGAATTCAAAAGATCTGTAACAACTGAGCTATTAGAATCTAACCAGAGGATGAAAAGAGAGGACCTTCCAAAGTTCCTAGAAATATACACGAGTCTTCACGTTATGACAGACTGGATCATCTCACTGTTTATAATAACATTCAGCGACAATGTGCATTATGCCTTAAAAAGCAAATTTTCTCTACTAAAAATGTGATGTTGGCTTGCATGCAAAAATTGTTTTCTTCCTTATCATACTTTTCAATGCTTAGATGTTTTTTGATGAAAGAAAGACTACTACTGCTTCTAACAGGACGCATAGTTTAGACCAATGGCAACACTCGAAAATTCAAAAAAAACAAAGGTGGATTATATTTTACAGTCCTGCTCTCAACCTTATTCCACAAAAAAGATCCATTTATGAAAAACGATGATTCAGGATTATATGGGTTAAATAAATAATTAGAGGAAAATTTGAAAACCCAGAATAATTAGTGAATATCGCGAAAATTATGAAATCAACAATCACCTGATTGAATAATTCCGCATTACATATCTTCCTTCCATCCATTTTGTTTCAGATACTATGCTAACGTTGAATTTTCCCAGGATGAAATATTCAAAGCATTAAAATCTTTAAAACCTAAAAATACTTGTGGTCCTGATTGGATTTCCTTTCATTTCATAGTATCATGTGCCCACAATCTGGTTGATCTACTCCATGTATTCTTCAATCATTGCTCACAAGGAACTTTCCCGGAAGACTGGGAGCTTTCAAATGTAACCCCAATCCTCAAATCTGGAATACGCACTGATATACAAAATTATCGCCTCATATGACCTGATGCTTGCAAATTTACTTGGTGGATACGTTAGTAATACTTTTATTGAAGAAAAACACGGTTTCTGTACAGGCAAATCTACTGACACTAATTTCCTCCTATTTGTCACCTTCGTTTCTAAGAGTATCGAACAGGGGTAAATGTGGACTGTTTATATGGTGATATGAAGATATTTGATAGAGTTCCAGTCGATCTCCAAATATTCAAGTTGAAAAATCTTTTTGGCATCTCAGATCCATTGTTTTCTTGTATCAAAGGTTTTCTGATTGGCAGAAAGCAGATAGTCAATGTAAATGGTCATACGTCAGAACAAATTGATGTCTCTTCGGGAGTGGGACAGGTGACGCATTGGGGACCTGTCTTGTTTTTATTATCTATAAACGATGTGAAATTCATTCTCAGGTATAGCAAATTTTAACTGTTTGCTGACGACTGTAAAATATTCAAGCGCATCGAAACGGTAAGGACGAACGTGATCTCCAAATCGATCTCGATAGTTTTTATATGTGGTGTGAAGAGAACAGTTTATCTCTGAATATTGCAAAATGCAAGCATATGAGATTCTCAAGAAAGATAAATCCTCAAAATTGCTCTTATTACTTTAAAGTTGACTTGATAGAGTCTGTAATAGGCTACAAGGATTTAGAAACTTTTGTGGATAATAAACTGACATATGACCTTCACGTTGGCTACGTAATTAAGAAAGCAAATGAAATGCTCGGTTCATAAAAAAGGATTCCAAGGAATTCAAAAATATCATATGCTTGGTAATTCTTTATGTGTCAATAGTTAGTCCCATTTTGGATTATGGCTCTATCATATGGTCTCCTGTATATGCAACACATATTGGAAGATTAGACAATATTCAGACGAAATTCATTGAATTAATTTATTTCAAAAGCTCTATTAGCTTTGAGTCTCACATCTATGAGAACTATCTCCATCTGTTTTCGCTTCCCAATTTAATTAGGCGCTGGTCTACTTCCCTTATTATGTTTGCTTTCAAGGTACTAATCAGGATCATAAAAAGTTCATGCGTTCTGAATCATTTTTCTCTCCATGTTCCTTCCAGGAGAGTCTGAGATAAATATCTTTCATCTCATGAATTCTATAGAACGAACTTTGACATTCATTCTCCGCTGGCTCAAATTGTGATGAATGTAATTGATATAAATTTGGATATGTTCTCAGAGATCCTGAAGTCTTTTAAGAGCAATCTGAAACATTACCTCTCTAATGAGTCAGCGGTATCATATTGTTGAATATCTACTTCCTCAGTTTGAAATAAGTCTCATTAGCTTCTATAATGAAGATAGTGGATAGAGATATTTCTCAAATGGTAAACGGTTTCTGTGAATAAAGATTATTATTTTTATTATTATATGAAATAAGATTGTGACAGCAGCTGAAAAGTTAGATTTCAGCAAAATTCACAAAATGATTGAGAAGCCAAGGACTCGAAAGCAAGTTTTTCGAATCTCGTAAAACTAGTTTTGGAGAACTTAATATCATATCTAACCAAACCGTACCTAACTAAACCTCGACTTCATCATGCAATTCGAATGAGGTGTGTATATAAAATGCGCATATTACAAAAAAGGCAAAAAGTGTAATGGAAGTTCGAATAAAACAACTGGAAAAGAAAGGATTATCAAATTCAAATGTTAGACGTTCATAAACTCCTCTTACATGATTCTGCCATTACTAAGCGTTCCATCCTGCTGTTCGTTCAACTCTCAGAGGAACCTGTTGATGCCAGAGACAAACAGTTTAGGCCACTCAGACTCGATTTTATGAGTAACCTTCTCAGAGGAATATGTGATAAAGAAGTTTTAATTAGGTTTTGCACAGTTCGGTTGAGTCCATCAAAAAGCTGTGGACGAAAAGTAGAAAAGCCAGAGCAGCAGACTTTGCTACCAGAAATGATTCTA